>SJXQ01004535.1:268847-354238 GCA_006408695.1 Aepyceros melampus
GGATGTTGGCAATTTGATCTCTGGTTCCTCTGCCTTTTCTAAAACCAGCTTGAACATCTGGAAGTTCATAGTTCATGTATTGCTGAAGCTTGGCTTGGGGAATTTTGAGCATCACTTTACTAGCATGTGAGATGAGTGCAATTGTGTGGTAGTTTGAGCATTCTTTGGCATTGCCTTTCTTGGGGATTGGAATGAAAACTGACCTCTTCCATTCCTGTGGCCACTGCTGAGTTTTCCAAATTTGCTGGCATATTGAGTGCAGCACTTTCACAGCATCATCTTTCAGGATTTGAAATAGCTCAACTGGAATTTCATCACCTCCACTAGCTTTGTTCATAGTGATGCTTTCTAAGGCCCACTTGACTTCACATTCCAGGATGTCTGGCTCTAGGTGAGTGATCACATCATCGTGATTATCTTGGGACTCACTTAATAATGGTGCAGGGTCTAAAAAAAGGGAGGTTTTTAAAAAAAACAGTTCTGTTTTGAACTGATCCAAATATTGTGTTCACTTCTGGTAACCACACCTACAGGCCAGAGTAGAAAGCTGGAGCATGTCCAGAAGAGAGAAATCAGGGTTGTGAACAGTCAAAGCCACTGAAGGAACTAGAGTTTTAAGACCTAGGAAGACTCAGGGCCCACAACAGTTGTCATCACCTCTGAAAGGCTATCATGAGATAGAGTGATTTGATTTGTCCCCTGAGGGCCAAGATGTAGTCACTGGGAGGCAGATTTTTCAAGGAATTTCATGTCCACAACATTACAGTGTGGCCTCTGAACATCAGACTGGCTGGCTGCCTCCTGTTGGTGGGCGTTTTTCAAGCCCAGGTCAGAAAACCATTTGGCAATATGTCGGTAAGGAAAGGACACAAACCCCAGGCCTGCCGTCTGCCAAGATGACCTTATGCTCCTCTCTAGCTCTGTGAATCTCTTAATTCATGAAACACACCATTTAGCAATTATGTGAGTCAAGAGATTTCTGAAATACATGGGTAGGATGATGAGATCCTAAGCATGAAGAGAGATTCTGGTGGGAATGCAAAGCAACAAGGCCTGGTACAGAGCTATGGCTGAGAACCTATGCCAGCCTCCCAGGAAGGAACCTGGCCACAGGAGCAGGTGTTCACCGCCCTATAGTGGAGGCTGGTTTAGGTTCCTTAGCCCCTTCTCACAGGAAGCTTACACTAAGATTGACAACACCTATGTCAAGCCTTTTCTTTTAGATACACAGCTTTCACGGTTCAGTGCAGCCAGGATCTATTAACAAACCACTGGGCCTATACTCAAAGGAACAGTCACCTCTCTCTGAACACCTGCCATGATGAGTAACTGCCTGAGATGCTCGCATACATTACCTCTAACGGTCACTTCAACACTGCAAGGTATCATTATCTTAGGAAACAGGTTACAAGAGTTAATTCATTTGTCCAAGACCATGTGTTTCAGGATCTAGGATTTCCACTGGAATCCAGGTCCAGAAGCCAACTCCTTTCCTACAACACGATGTCTTCTCTGCACCCTACGTCAGGCATTTGATTTTTTCAAGGTAAACAACAGGCAAAGGGGAATGCAGGCAGGTGGCTTTCCCGCCCTGGGCCTCAGTCCTCTTGTCCATAAAACGGGAAAAGGTTGGAGATGATGAGCACAAGGAGCCCTTCTA
Source organism: Aepyceros melampus (assembly GCA_006408695.1). Taxonomy (NCBI): domain Eukaryota; kingdom Metazoa; phylum Chordata; class Mammalia; order Artiodactyla; family Bovidae; genus Aepyceros; species Aepyceros melampus. Next base: position 270,508 of record SJXQ01004535.1, read on the forward strand.
TCCCTTGACGCCCGGTGCTACTCGACTAGATTTACCCCGTCACCTTCCACACTGGTGAGGCTGTGAAAGCGGTGACAGAAAGGTGGTACCATGGTACTCACAGCAAAGTGGACATGGCTAGCGAAGCTGTTCTGCCTGCTGCCGGGAGGTCAGGGCAGTGGGGGAAGGAGGAAACCAAGACCAGGGACACATGTATGAGCTCACGTGCAGGTGTGCAGTGTAGAATGGCCCGCCTAAGTCTTGACATGTAGCACTTCACTCCAGAAACCAGGGCTGTCCTGTAACGTATGAGCCCAGAGATCTGAAGGCTCCCTGTACCAGGGCCCCGTGATGTCCACGAGGATTTAAAGTCCAGGCTTTCTGTTTGGTAGTTGTCTGTAGGGTGTGAGAGGTAAAGTAGTCCAGCCACATTCCAGGGGGAGGAACCTCCTGCAGCTGCTCTGCCCAGCGCAGCCTCCGCGGTGCCATCCTGAATCAGGTTAGGGCACCAGTCCATCCAGCTGCTTCCTCACAGGCCTGCTCAAGACCTCCTAAGGCAGCCTATTTCCCAGCGGTCCCTCTGCGGTCTTCCAGCAATGTTATTGACATAGCCAAGGGACTCCAGAGCCCTAATCACACAGGGCGACTGGCCCAGCATCCCTCCATGACCCAGGATAGGGGGACCATCCCACCCTCAGTGCCGAGATGGGGGGGGGTGGGCAGGGAGAAGGATTTCAGAAATCCGGTCAGGAGGGGTTCTCGCCGCCTGTCTAACTTCTAGTTGAGGGCAAAATGGATGATTTCGGAAAGCCCCCACCCAAACCCATTTCCTTCTCGGTTTCCTAGTGATGCCATTCAGGAAGGAAATCTCAGGTCAAGAGCCCAGCAGGAAGAAGGCACGTAACCCACAGGACCCAGAGTACTCAGACCTTCCAGTAAGCAAAACACGAAGCCCAGACAGAATATCCTGACAGGTTTTTCTGGTTCTATTCTAGTTTTTATTTTCTTGGAGGTGGGGGGCACACTGGGTGGGCAGGGAGGCAGGGCAAAGCAGGCCTCAAGAAGGGAGGAGTCAGGGGCGAGACATCAAAGTCAGTGGAAGAGTATGGGTTTGGAGCCAGAACTGGGCTCCATTTCCCGCCGCACACTGCAGTGCAGGTTCTGTGAAAGACATTCTCAATGACGACTGGCATCAAGGCGGTAAACAGGGCAGATGGTCTTACCAAGGTCCCCTCTCCCTAAAGAAAACTCACTAGCTCCCCATATCCCTAAATGGAGAGCCCACCATGCTGAAGTGTCAGATTTCTGCAGATAGCCCAAAATGTGTGTGCAGGGGTCAGAGGGCTGTGGATAAAGAATCACACAAGGTGAGACAGAGATCTGTAACAGTTACTGCAGTAGGTACATCGTATATCATATCAATATCCTATTCCAGGCACTCTGCAGGCACTATCTCACGCCTTATTACAGTCCTAAAAGTTAGGTATTATTATGTCCATTTTACAGATATGGAAACTGAGGATGAGAAAAATTAAGGGGTTTGTGCAAGATTACACAGCCAAGTAGGGGCAGAGGCAGGATTCAAACCTAGGTCCTTTGACTCCAACTCTGGATACATGGATGACGGGGGGCGTCCAACTGTCTGAAGTGGACTCTGGAGTCAAAGCATGGATTACTCTCCATGAAAACATCATGTCCAAACTGGCTCCTTATATTTCCAAGGAAAGAAGAAAACTTTGGTACAGGGTAACCTTGTACCTTGGACAATCACTGCCTTTTCGTGGCAAAGGGGCTTGCACAACTCAATGAAGCTATGACCATGCCGTACAGGGCCAGCCACCCAAGACAAACGGGTCATATCAGAGGGTTCTGACAAAATGTGATCCACTCGAGAAGGGAATGGCAAACCACTGTGAGAACTCATGAACGTATGAAAGGCCAGTACTCTGGTCATCTGATATGAACAGACGACTCATTGGAAAAGTCCCACATGCTAAGAAAGACTGAGTGCAGAAGGAGAAGAGGGTGTTAGAGGATGAGATGGCTGGATGGCATCACTGATGCAATGAACATGAACTTGGGCAAACTCCGGGAGACGGTGAGGGACAGGGAGGCCTGGCATGTTTCAGTCCAGAGGGTGGCAAAGGGTCAAACACGACTGGGTGACTGAACAACAAGGACTTACTAGAAGCTATTCTTACCAGCATCTTCACTCTCTGAAAATAAAGTCCACCTCCCAGTCTGAAGTCTCAACTCTCCTAGCATGGGTACTGGCTAAAGGCTAGAGCCTAGAACTTGTCTCTAACTTGGAATGATTCCTGCCTTTGAAGAAGGTAAGGTAAAGGAAATGGGAATGCAAAACCTCTTCAGTTCAGTTCAGTTGCTCAGTTGTGTCCGACTCTTTGCGACCCCATGAATCGCAGCACGCCAGGCCTCCCTGTCCATCACCAACTCCCAGAGTTCACTCAGACTCGTGTCCATCGAGTCAGTGATACCATCCAGACATTTCATCTTCTGTCGTCCCCTTCTCCTCCTGCCCCCAATCCCTCCCAGCATCAGAGTCTTTTCCAATGAGTCAACTCTTCGCATGAGGTAGCCAAAGTACTGGAGTTTCAGCTTCAGCATCATTTCCTCCAAAGAAATCCCAGGGCTGATCTCCTTCAGAATGGACTGGTTGGATCTCCTTGCAGTCCAAGGGACTCTCAAAACCTCTTAGATCCCTCACCATCCACCTCTCCAAGACCCTCACTTTGGAGACAGCTGCACATTACAGGTGGCACAGTGGTAAAAAATCTGCCTGCCAGTGAAGCAGATGCAGAAGACCTGGGTTCCCTGCCTGGTTGGGAAGATCACCTGGAGGAGGAAATGGCAACCCACTCCAGTATTCTTGCCTGTGAAATTCCATGGATAGAGGGCTACAGTCTATAGGGCTGCAGAGAATCGGACACGACTGAGTGATTGGGCATGCATGCACACATGTCACTGACTCTGAATCACACATTTAAACTGTGTTTTTCCAGATTCAGACTCAATTCCCCAACATCAAGCTATGTTGGCAGGGAGAGACGCAGACAGCAGAGAGAGAGCTCAGTGAATCATTTTCTCTGCTAGTGATGGTATCTGATGCATGTTAAATGCCTCCCTGCAATTCCTCAAGTGTCTATTAATCAGTGAACCAAGAACACAGAAGGCACCAAGGAAAAATCTGCCATTGAAGGGAAAAAAGCAAATTGTGAAAAGCCTCCTTACTAATGCACAAAGACTTCTAAACCCAAGGAGAGGCAGGGATAATAACAGCCCTGTCACTGAGACACTTAGTCCAACTGGTCACAAAGAAAGACATCAAAGAGCACAAGGGGAAATCCGCCTCATCTGGATGCTGGCTGGTCAAGGGGAGAATCCGCCAAACTGGTTAAAAGACAAACTTCCAAATGTCATTTGCTCTTATTGAGCTTCAGTTTCCTCTCCCCTGCAGGCCCTGAGATACTACCTGTCCTCCCCAACAAACATGATCAAACAGGATACACGATGGTCCCCAACGTTCCAGCCATCCACCCGCCTCCCCCGCCCCTGCCCTGTGCTAAATATCCTCCCTAGAAAGCTCCTTTGCTGCCATGCATATGTCTCCTGAAGCAGTATTTCCAGTGTCCACTCTCTTCTGCCCTGGATCCCTAGGTCCAACTGCCTGCACTTCTACCAAGAAGTCAATCAAACATAAAATCAACATAGTCCACAAGGGGACTCTTCCCACCCTATTTCTCCTCTTTTATTCCCCATGTCGGTGAAACTACCATTTCACAGTTCCTAACCAAGGGCATCTGGAAAAATTACAGTGACATTTTTGTTGCCCCAACCACCAGGAGCATTTAGCGGGCAGGGGACCCAAGAGGCTTAATGACACTGTCCTGCACAATGAAAATTTTGCAATGTCAACAGTAATATCATTTAGAAATGCTGGAATCATCCTACCACTTTCCCTCATTCCATTTCAGTCATAGACTCTTAACTCTACTTTCTACTTCACCAGGCCAGCCCATCTTCTTCATCCCCAGGGCCACTTTCACTGGGTGACAGCAGTAGCCTCTAAGGTCATTATCCTATCTCTGTATTCACCCACCTATCCCCAGTTCACTTTCAACAGTCTCCACACAACCCCCAGTAGTGTTTCTAAACCTATAAATTGTTGTCACTCCTTGCCTTCAAATAATAACCCATCAGCTCCCCTCACCTTCTGGATAAACACCCATCATTATTCATTCCCTGGTTCACGGTTCACTGCTCCCCAGTGATGCCTCTGTGTCATTGCATACACTGTGCCTTTTTTCTTGAAGGTTGTCTCCTGTCTCTCTGGCTAACTTATACCCATTCTTTAAGACTCAGTGCAAGGATCCTCTCCACCTAGAAGCCTGACATCAGGCAGAATTAAGTACATTTTCAGCTTATTCTTTTTTTTTTTGGTCGTACCATGCAGCTTGCAGGATCTTAGTTCCCCAATCAGGGATTGAACCTGGGCCATGGCAGTGAAAGCAATGAGTCTCAACCAGTGGGCCACCAGGGAAATCCCCTCCATCTTATTCTGATTATTGTTCTCACTTTGACTCTCTGTGGGCTCTGATTCTCCAGCATAGAGCCTAGTGTACAATGTGAGCTTAATGAATTAGAATTTACAGCTTATACAGCACTTACAGCTGACAAAGCAACACCTCATGCAATGCAATGCCTGGAGAGGGAGTTAGCATCATTGCTACAGTTTTATGGAACAGGAACCCAAAGTTAACTTCTTGCCCAGCTTCACAGGGCTAGCAAAGAGGTGGCGCTAAAATGGACCAGGTTCTCTGAGGGCAAATTCTTTGCTCTTTGTCACAATACCACTCTACATGAAAATTATGGAAGAGATACTCAGTTGGGGGCGGGTGGTGTCATAAGCCTGTCTTCACATCTGCAGACCGAGCTCTGGAAAATCCATCCATATTACTCGACTGCACATCATTCTTCCCCGCTTCCCCTTCCGACACCCATACCACACAGTGCAGAAACCCCAAAGCCAGAGAAAGAGCCTGGTCTTACTGTCAGAAACAGCCACTCTGCCTGCATGCTGACTGATGGCGCCCACGTGCAGTTAGCTGCAGAAGGGGGAGAACGGGTTTAAGTGGCAGCATTTAAAGTTGCCATGCGTTAAGTGCAAGCTTCATTCAATGGACTGCCCGTGGAGAAGGTGTGTCAGGCAAGACTTCTGAATGCCAGGAGAGGGGCAGGAGGGCTGGAACGGGGAGGAGGCCTCTCCAGCTGTCCTGCTGTGCCATGTGAAAGGTTGTACCTTCTAATTGCTTTCTGAGAGCTTTCACGAGTACCTCACATATGCCATTTTGCTTCAGGAGCACAAAGTAATTAGAAATTGGGTTTCAGACTTTACGACTCTAACTATGGCTACAAGCAGAGCTCATTCCTTTGCACGCATGCACACTGGCTCAAATTCAAATTTAAGGTGATTAAGGAACTGTGCAGTTTGGCTCTGTAGCCCTCTCAAGGGGCAGGGGAAATGATAAATGCACATTTCAGGGCTATGGATGGCAATCTCTACCCACTTCAGCAGTGTCATTCAGACGTCACCATGACAACCACCAAAAGGCTTCCTTCCTCTGTGGCAAAGACAATAGAAGTTTTAATTAAGGCCATTCTTTTTTTTCTTCTGACCAATGGACAAAAAACATCAACACACTGTTACCCAGAAATACATGACCAAGAACACTTCCAGAACTCAAAATTCCTTCTGCTTTACATAGAATCACACTATCTCCATCCCCAAAGCTGTCTTCCCGTCCTCTCAGTTCAGTTCAGTCGCTCAGTCATGTCTAATTCTTTGTGACCCATGGACCATAGCACACCAGGCCTCCCTGTCCATCACAACTCCTGGAGTTCACCCAAACTCATATCCATCGAGTCAGTGATGCCATCCAACCATCTCATCCTCTGTTGTCCCCTTCTCCTCCCACATTCAATCTTTCCCAGCATCAGGGTCTTTTCAAATGAGTCAGCTCTTCGCCTCAGATGGCCAAAGTATTGGAGTTTCAGCTTCAGCGTCAGTCCTTCCAATGAACACCCAGAGCTGATCTCCTTTAGAATGGACTGGTGATCTCCTTGCAATCCAAGGGACTCTCAAGAGTCTTCTCCAACACCACAGTTCAAAAGCATCAATTCTTTGCTCAGCTTTCTTTGTAGTCCAACTCTCACATCCATATATGACCACTGGAAAAACCATAGCCTTGACTAGATGGACTTTTCTTAGCAAAGGCATTACTTTGCCTGTCCTCTCAACAACCCATATTTTATAGGTCTAGAATCTCCTAAATTCCAGCTTGTCTAGATCTTTTAAGAAGTATTATAAAACTAGGTAAACATTCCAATTTGATTTTCTGACCATGATTGCAAAAAGGATTTCCATCACTTTTATTTCCATCTTAAAATTCAAAAGGTCTAGCCTATTTTCATGAAGTACTTTCAATAAACTCTGAAAAACCTCAAGATTAGACAAGTGTCCAGTGGCCTCTGGGCAGGAGCAGATCTTGATGTGAACACTAGCTTGGTTCCCCTGGGTGACCTTGGGTTAGTTACTTAAACTCTCTGAGGTTTAGTTTCCTCACCTGGAGGATGGAAGTAACAATATCTACTCCAGAGCACTGTGAGAAGTAATGACGACGGTAACATGCCAGCACTTTGCTTGGTACACAGTGAGATATCAATAAATGGCAGCACGTGTTATTAGCCTTCTGCCTTATTTTGCCCTGAAAGAATTCTTGTCCATTCTTCCTAGGAGACGTCTCTGGTGTGTCTTGGCTCCTCTCCCGCCTCACAGTCCTAAGTCCAAGCTTCCATCTTGTCTCAGCTCTTCACGGACACCCTTGCCTCTAGATTCTGCTCTCATTCACTTCCTCGTGGTCACCCTTCCAGTATTCTTTGGTCTTTGAATCTCTGATAGGATTCTCATGGAGAATAATATGGGTTTACTGAAAAATATGTTAAAAGGCCTAAATGAAAGGACAGCCAGAGAACCCCAATGTCATAAAGATATTGCTTCTTCCCTAAATTAACCTATAAATTCAATGTGAAACCAATCGGTATTTCACAGGTTTTTCATAGATCTTCACAAGCTGATCTTAAAATCTAAGTGGAAGAGTAAAAGGACAAGATTGCCCTGCTGTGCTTAGTCACTCAGTCATGTCCAACTCTTTGTGATGTCATGGACTATAACCTGCCAGGCTCCTCTGTCCATGGGGATTCTCCAGGCAAGAATACTAGAGTGGGTTGCCATGCCTTTCTCCAGGGGATCTTCCCACCCAGGGATCAAACCCAGGTCTCCCGCATTGCAGGCGGATTCTTTACCATCTGAGCCACCAGGGAAGCCCAAGGATAGTGGAGTGGGTAGCCTATCCCTTTTTCAGGGGATCTTCTCAACCTAGGAATTGAACAGAGGTCTCCTGCCTTGCAGACAGATTCTTTACCAGCTGAGCTACAAGGGAAGCCCAAGGACAAGAATAACCAAGTACACTTCATTATCATAGAAAATTCTACTGGACAGCTTACTCTAGAGTAATCAATTTTTCGCTTTCATGGGTTTTTATTTTGGAGAAATGCATTCAATATAGACTAAAATTTAACACAAAAATAAGTAGGTGGGGGGAAAATATTTTAATAATACCAACAGGTGGCCTTCAGAGGTGGTTACTTTCTCTGCCAACCCAGTCTAAGAATCAGGTGAAGGAAAGGGGAGGTAAAAGAAGTGTGTCTCAGGCACTGTGCTATTTTCTGTATGATTTTCATTTAATACAGGCACACCTTGTTTCATTGCACATCACAAATATTGTATCTTTCTACAAACTGAAGGTTGGTGGCAACCCTACATTGAACAAATCCATCGGTGCCATTTTTCCAACAGCATTATGTTTAAATTAGATATATGACTTCCTTGGAGGCTCAGCCTGTAAAGAATCTGCCCACGATACAGGAGACCTGGGTTTGATCCCTGGGTGGAGAAGATCCCCTGGAGAAGGGAATGGCAACCCACTCCAGTATTCTCGCCTGAAGAATTCCAAGGACAAAGGAGCCTGGTGAGCTACAGTCCATGGGATTGTTAAAGGCGGATGCAACTGAGTGACTAACACATATGTACCTTCTTTAAGACACAGTGCTATCACATGCTTAACAGACTACAGTATAAGCACAGCTTTCATATGTATTAGGAAGCCAAAAAATTCACAAGATTCTCTTTATCACAATATTCGTTTTATTGCAGTGATCTTGAATTGAACCCACAATATCTCCAAGGTGTGCCTGGGTTCACCATGAGCATGGAGGGTAGTAGCATTATTTCTATTAAAGATTAGGAAAACCTTAAGAAGGATAAATGACTTGCCCGAAAGTAAAGAGCTCTTGTAAGTGGTAGAGTGAGGACCCAAACTCAGAGAAACTGAGATTTCTCTTTCTACGATACTTGTGAGCTATTCTAGGCCTGCTCTTAAAGGTCCTAGGCGTCAGAAGGAAAAGAGAGAGCCGGGGTACTAGGGGGTGTTCAGAAGAGTTCTGGCAGGCTCTCTGGGGTGCGGTGGGGGCCAGGAAGCTAGTAGACCTGCTCCCCCAACCCTTACTCCTCACCCCTTTTACCTGGAAGGCACCCAGACCCTACTTACAGACAAACACACGTGAACACAGTAAATGAGAAGGCCACAGGGCCCAGAGCTCGCCACTTAAATAGCTTGAGAAATACAGGTCATGCTCCAAGTTGCCTACTTAACGTACAATGGTAAAAGAACTCTCCATTTAAGCCTCTCATGGGTTGTAAATCCTCAGCTTTACTCTGATTTCTTGACAGCAAATTCTGCCCTCAAACATACAGTTGGATCTCAATACATTTTACTTCACTGATCCATAAATCCTAGTTAAAAAGCAAAACAAAATGTACATATGGTCTTACCTCAGTAGAAGGATGGGGGCTATGGTGAATTTCCCTTCTGTGAAGGCCTTGTAACTTTCATGAGGCATTTTACTGGGTTCCAAGTAGACTATGAAATGCTGGCATCAGCAATGGAACAAATTACCTAAGGGCACAGACCCCACTACATTTCCTCCTTTTACTCATATTCAATTTGACCACCCATCACCACCACCCCTACCTCATGTTCCTGATCATCTTTCCCTTTCACAACAAGTTGTGCACAAAACTGTATACAACATTGTGATCATTAACAACTTGGTGGTTCTTAGACACAAAGAGCAAATAAGAAATGAGAGGATAAAAGGCAGGAGGCTCTGAGAAGTGACTGGATTCTGACACCAGCTCAATTCAGGGCACACACATGTGTTACTTCTCACATTTTCCCCCCAAAAAATGTCTTTTCTAGGATAAGAGTCTATAAAATTCTCAAACTAGTTCAAGCAGCACAACATGTAGAAGTCATGATGTTCTTTTTGCAAAACCCAATGGAATACATAATGACATTCTTTACTTTCGGTTCCCTATTTATAAAAGCAATACATACGCCTCAGAGAAAAACTGAAAAACCCAGAAAAGTAGACAGCTGAGAAAGCCACCTCTAGATCCACCAATCAGACAATCAACTGGGAATTAAATATTTAATTTTGAACTAAATTAAATTCATCCTAATGAGGACAAATTAATACAAGCCAAAAATATAGGAGAACTGTATGGGATTTATCTACTATTTCCTAAATTCTACCATTAGTAATTCATTTTTGGGGGTAAGAATTGTCCTTCCCTGCTTTTCTTCTCACTCTTTTTGGTTTAGTAACAACTTAATGGGGCTTCCCTGGTGGCTCAGTGGTAGAAAATCTTCGTGCCAATGCAGGAGATGCAGATTTGATTTCTGGGTTGAGAAAATCCCCTGGAGAAGGAAATGACAACTCCAGTATTCTTGCCTGGGAAATCCCATGGACAGGAGCCTGGTGGATTACAGTCCATAGCGTCACAAGAGTCGGCCAAACTTAGTGACTAAACGACAACTTAGTGAGTTGTTCACCTGTCAAACAACTCAGCCATTTAAAGTGTACAGTGAGAGAATTCTTTGGCAGTCCAGTGGCTAGGGCTCCACGCTTCAACTGCAAGGGGCTCACGTTTGATCCCTGGTCAGGGAACTAAGATCCTGCGTGCCACATGGTGCAGCCAAAAACTTTTTTTTAATCTAAAAATTAAGTGTACAGCGAAATGGCTTTTAGTAGAGTCAGAGTAGGGCAACCACAATCCCACTCAATTTTAGAACACTTATCCCCCTTAAAAAGAAATTCCATACCCTTTGGCCATCATCCCTCCCAGCCTAAGCAATCACTAATCTATTTTCTGCTACTGCCTAGTCATGTCAGCTGTGTCCAACTCTCTGTGACCCTATGGATTGTACCCGGCCAGGCTCCTCTGTCCATGGAATTCTCCAGGCAAGAGTACTGGAGTGGGTTGCCATGCCCTTCTTCAGGGGATATTCCCAACCAACGATTGAACCTGCGTCTCCTATATTGCAAGCAGATTCTTTGCCACTGAGCCACCAGGAAAGGCCAATCTACTTTCTACCACTACAAAATTCCCTATTTTGGACATTTCATATAAATTGAATAATACAGTATGTCATTTTTTTGTGACTGGCTTCTTTTGTTTTTCTTTTTATTGGCTGTGCTGCACAGCTTGCAAAATCTTAGTTCCCCAGGGATCTGAGTAGAAGGATGGAGTTCTAACCACTGGACCTCTAGGAAATTCCCTGATTTCTTTCATTTAAGATAATGTTTTCAAGGTTTGTCCTTGTAGCAGATATCAATACTTCACCTTTTTACTGCCAAATAATATTCCACTGCATGGATATACCACATTTATTTCTCCCTTCATTGGTTGGAGGACATTTGGGTTATTTCCACTTTGGGAATGTTGTGAATAATGCTTCTATGAACATCTATGCCTGAGCCTTTATGCAGATATATATGTTTTCATTTCTCTTGAGTATACACCTAAGAGTAGAATTACGAGTCATAAGTGACTCTATGTTTAAACTTTTGAGGACCTGCAAACTGGTTTTCAAAGTGGTTGCACATTCTTACCAGCACTGTATTAGTATTCCAATTTCTCCACATCCTCATCTACACTTAAAAACAAGATGTTCTAAGAGTAACAAATAAATAAGATCAAATATTAAAAAAAAATCTTTTTGCATACAGACATCCTATTGTGTATGAAGTACCATCTCATCATAATTATGATTTGCATTTCCTTGCTGGCTAGTGATGTTGAACAGTTTTTCATGGGCTTACTGGCCATCTGTGGAGAAGGAAATGGCAACTCAATCCAATATTCTTGTCTGGAAAATCCCATGGATGGAGGAGCCTGGCGGGCTGCAGTCCATAGGGTCACGAAGAGTCTGACATGACTGAGCAACTTCACTTTCACTTCACTGGCCACCTGTATATCTTCTTTGGTCCAGCTTTTATTTTAAACTGCAAGTACCTCTTCAGGGATACTGCCTGAATTCACATGTACTTATTCACTGAATTATCTTGGGTTAGTCACTTAATTTTTATTAACTTCAGGTTCCTTATCTGTAATATGGAGATCATACTATTAAGTATGTAAAAGAGGATGTGAGAATTGAGAGAAGGCATATAAAGAAACTAACACACAGCTGGGTACTTAGTAAAAGGGCAGCTTGCTGTTGTTTAGTCACTAAGTCACATTTGACTCTGCAACCCCACAGACTGCAGCATACCAGGTTTCCCTGTCCTTCACATCTCCTGGATTTTGCTCAAACTCAGGCTTCTTGAGTTGGTGATGTCATCCAACCATCTCACCCTCCCTTCTCCTCCTGCCCTTAATCTTTCCCAGCACTAGGGTTTTTCCTAATGAGTAGGCTCTTTGCATCAGATGCCCAAAGTATTGGAGCTTCAGCTTCAGCATGAGTCCTTCCAGTGGATATTCAGAGTTGATTTCCTTTAGGATTGACTGGTTTGATCTCCTTGCTGTCCAAGGGACTCTCAAGTGACAGCTATTATTTTTATAACACATTCAATCATTAACACTTTATAATCCATTAATCCCAGAAAGGAAAAGTCTAAAGGCTGCAACAGATAAACTGGGGGCAGGGGATAAGAGCTCAAAAGAGAGAGTAAAAGGAGAAACAAAAGTCACTAATGAACTGTCTTCAGAGTCTTGTTTTAGGAGTCACTGCCACATGTCTTAGATCTCCCTCCTCCACCTTTCCAACAATGACGTAAGCACCTAATCCACTGTATTCAGTCCATGTCTGTTTAGAATAGCTGGTTTCTCATTACTGCCACTGAACCTTGAATGAAACAGGAAGGAAGTCTTAGTCACAGCTGTGTCACTAAGGCTTTGAAACTGCATGACATACAACATTAGGTGATCAATAACTAAAGTGAACCAAATAGAATTAATGAGTGAAGGAATGAATGGAATTAATAAACGGACAAACCAAACATGAATGGGATGTATGCTCTGCCAAGTGAATGAGGACTCCCTTCCCCAGAGAATCCTCAGAAGGCCAAGAAATAGCACAATAGGACCCAGCAGCCAAGCTTCTCACTGCCCATCGCCACCACACAGACGTCTACATTTGAGTATTTTTCATTTCTTTGTTGCCAACGCTCAGGGATTAGAGAGTCTAGAGAATGCTGCTTTCCTTTATTTCTTTCTTGAAGTCGTGAGTAAGAAGGTGAAAAGGCTTCCACTTGTGCTTTTTGGCATATAAATAGCTCACAGTGTAAAGAAAAGGGGAGTAAATGGTTCCAAATTCAAAACAGACAGGCTGTTCTGATAAGGCCCAAATTACAGAGCGCTCCAGGCACAAATAAAGAGAGACACTTAAGAAAACTGTCACAGCCTTCCACAAATTGACTGGTTTCAGCGGCCATTTTTGGGCGGCACACAGTCAGACAAGAAACCACCACAAGGAACATGGCAAGAAACCACCTTGCCATGTTCCCTTCCTCCAGGGACTGGAAAAGCATCAGCGTCACTTGATCTGTCCATGTGGCACAAAGGCAGAGCACGCTATAGTTCCTACTGTACAATTTTGCAAATCATTATCTTCCCCCAACACCTTCATGGCAGAAATTGCAGAACCCTCTCAAAAACTTGGCAGCTATCAGAGTATGACAGGCTTAGATTTTGCAGTTCATCCTGGGGTCCCTCTCGACAGGCCTTCACTGCTGTAAAACATTGTTCTTTCATGTTATCATTTATTGAAATCATTTATAGAATGCTTTTTCACTCCAGTCCCTTCATTCACTAAGCACAAGCAACTTCTGAGTGCCTGCTGCATACCCATCCTTTGGGAAGACAGTTTCTCTAAACTCTGGACTGATTTTTTCAGGGTGGACACTTCTAAGTGCTGTGTTCACTAAGCTGTTCATTGTCGTATTATTTTAACAGTAAAAACTGAAAGTTACCTAACTGTCCAATCATAAAGGAATGATTAAAATAGTGTTTCTACTTGGTAGAATATTCTACAGTCATTAAAAACAAAGTTTATGAAGAATCAAGCTTAATAAATGCTTATGTTAAATGAAAACCAAGCAAGACCCACTCCTGATATAAAAGATAATTTCAACTATGTTTATAAAACGCAAAGAATAAATACTCAATAAAAATAGACCAAAGCATTAACTCTAAGATTATGGACAATATCTCCTTGTATACTTCTCTGAATATTTCTGCTCATTGAAGAAAATTTAGAAATAAAAGCATAAAAAATAAAAACAAATATATCCAGACAAAACTATAATTCAAAAAACGTATATGTCCTCCAATGTTTACAGCAGCACTATTCACAATAGCCTCTAAAGACACAGAAACAATCTTAATGTCCACTGACAGATGGATAAAGAAGATGGGGTATATATATAATACAGAGTATTATCAGCTATACAAAGGAATGAAACAAGGCCATTTGCAACAACATGCATAGACTTAGAGATTAAGTGAAGTAAATCAGACAGGGAAAGACAAACACCATATGATACCACTTATCCACAGAATTTAAAATATGACGCAAACGAACTTATCTGTGAAACAGTAGGAACTCACAGACACAGAGAGCAGACTTGTGGTTGCCAGCGGGGAGAGATGGACTGAGATTTTGGGATGATCAGATACAAACTTTTACATATAGAATGAATAAACAACAAGGTCCTACTGCATATCACAGGGAACTATATTCAATATCCTATGATAAACCATAATGGAAAAGAATATGGAAAAAAAGTACGCGTGTGTGTGTGAGTCACTTTGCTGCGAAGTAGAAATTGACGGAGCAATTACATCAGCTGTACGCACTCCAGTCTTTTTTGGCCACACCATCGGCAGTTTGTGGGATTTTTAGTTCCCCAACCAGGGATTGAATCGAGGGCCTCTGCAATGAGAACACAGAGTCCCAATCACTGGACTGCCAGGGAATTAATAAATTTTTACAAATTTTTAAAAATGAAAGTTACCTGTAACATGTCACCATTGTTACCAATTTGGTCAATTTGGTATTTTGCTGACCATTTTATGTAAGAATAAAAATTTGAAGTATATTTTTACATATACTGCCTGCAAAACTTTTTAAATGGGAAAGAATAAGACATTGTTTAGACAAACGAAGATCAACTAATGTTAACTGAAAGGGTCAAAATCATATGTAAGAAATAAGTAAAAACATGTTCTATAAAAAGACTTATTTTTCACTGCTTTGTACCCTGTCAAAAGTGTGCCATTATGTGTATCTATTAAAATAAATGAAATTATCCCCAACCTTCCCCCCAAATCCCAAAGAAATACATTATGATGAAATGAATATGGGTGCTCTTTCTTCTTTATTATCCAATTTTTGATGTAAAATATTTATACTACCTTCATGATGAAAAAAAAATTTTTTTTTAATTCTCTGCATTCCTCAAGTCACCATAATCCAAAGTATCTATTAGTAATTTCCCTTTAAACAATCCAAGTTCCCCTAAGCAGCCTTCTTTTCCCCAGGGAAGAGCAGGATGGGGCCCTCTGGTGAGTATCAGTGGGGAGGACCTGCAGAAAACCCTACTCGCCCATCAATGCCTGTGATACTTCCTCCAGGGCAGGTAAGGAAGCAGAAACGCAACCACACAAGGTGCGCTGAGCCTGCGTGGAGGTGGAAGGCTGGGTGAGACAACCTTTGAAACGAGTGGAAAAGGAAGACTAGTTTGCTTCTTCTTGCCCAAAGTGTGCCTACATTTCACTTCCTTGAACATTCTCCCCCAGGCTCCCACTCTGTCCTCCTCGGGCATTATGATGGTGACGCACTAGCCACTGAGTAATTATTAGTCTCAGAATCCCACATAAATCCAGAGTTTATAAACATCTTTAATATGAAGTACTTCATCTCACACTCTCCAAAAAAAAAAAATTGTGAAATAGGAATTGCCTCCACTTTATAGCTGGGAGAGATGAGGCTCCAGAGGGTTGAGATCCATCAGCCAAAATCTAGGCCTTGGTCTCCAAGGCTGTGCCTCCCTAGCCAGCTGGCCTCTGAGGTCCTGAGTCGAGGACAGCTCTTCTCTTTCAGTCTCTCGGTCCAGCCTGAGAGGGAAGGAATGTTCGAGGGCAGGCGGTGGCCTAATGAGCCGACAGCTGCCCAGTAAGGACAGCTCCAGAGGTTCAAACTGGCCATCTAACAAACAGCAGGGCCTTAAGCATCCACTTTGGCTGGAGAGGAGTGGCTGGTGGGGTTCACAGTAACTGCCCCCAAGGGAGCCAGGGATGATCAGGAAAAAGCCTACTCTGGTTTCATCAGCTGGAAGGGTTTGAATCTCAGCTCATCCCTCCACTCTGTGAGCCTGAGCTAAGTTTCTTACCCTGTTTCCCCTTTTTAACACAGACAAGTACAGTAACCTCTCAGTAGAGTTTTTGGGTGGATCGATCAAGATGCGCATGGTAAACACATCACCTGCACTGGCATACAGTAGACACTTAATAAAGGGCAGTAAGTATTACTAACACTAACAATTAGTACCAGCGGTGATGATGATACAGAAGCAGATCATAGTGGGGGAAAATGTATAACCACTTTAAATGGTGTTTGAAGTGACTGAAGAAACAAGAGGAGCCCAGTTTCTCAGTCTTTTTCCTTTTTTTCAATGTTTTTAATGAAACTGGTACCTTTCTGCCTCAGGATATCCTGCTGTAAGAATCAGTGGAAATCATTTCGTGTACTGTGTGAATTCTGGGAAAGTTCCATCCATAAAAAAACTGAGCAAAGACAGATGATCTCAGATCTATTAAGCAATGAAAGTGAAGTCGCTTAGTCGTGTCCGACTCTTTGCGACCCCATGGACTGTAGCCCACCAGGCTCCTCCATCCATGGGATACTCCAGGCAAGAGTACTGGAGTGGGGTGCCATTGCCTTCTATCTGATGTTAAATAGGGGGCAGCCACGACACCCTGGATACAGAGTGGGGCCGGCTCCCCTCACACCACCCCATCAGCAGTCTGGACACACATGAACGTGTGTCAGGAGCCTTGCTAGCACCTGGAAAGCCCAGGCCACAATCTTACTCTGCACCTGTGAAACCTCAGGCAAGTTCCCGCTCTGGGCTCAGTTTCCTTGTCTGCAAAATAAAGTGCTGGACTAGCTGAGCTTTGCTGTGCCCAACAGCTTGGAGACCTTTAATCTCCAAGTTCATTTGCATGCAACTCTTTACAGATTGATGTTGGCTTCAATGCTCGCATTTAGGCCTCGAGTACCAATTATCACACACTTCTCTGTGTGCTGGCAAAGAGGGAAGGGAAGGTGGCACTGGTTTTTATTTTCATAAAATATTTGACAGCCCTTCTGAAACCTTATCATAAAAAGAACCTGGGTCTTGCTAGTCATAGGTAATAAACAACCAATCTTGCAGAGACAATGACCCCAGAGGTATCGCTATGGTCACTAAGAAGGAGGAGATGAAATTTAAAGTGAGAGAGGGGAAGATTAACTTTATGGGCAGAAAGACAAGGGTAATATACTTAGCCAAATACAAGCCCTAGAATTGCTGTGCTGAGTTCTGCACTTTTGAATTTGTGAAGACCTCAAGTGCTGGTAATTAGACCTGAATCTTATCATCACCACTTAATATATGAATGTTTTTAAACATTTCCACATTCAAGGGGTCACTTAATTCTCATTCAAAACAAACAGTCATTTCTATCATCATCAGATGAGGAAAGGCTCCAGCAAGCAAGAGACTTGCCCAAGACCCCACAGCTAGGAAATGGGGGGCTGGCAGGCAAACCATGGGCTAGGGCTGGCAGGCAAACCATGGGCTAGAAGCCAAATTCAGGGGTCCTTCCCAGTTTATTTATGCCTTTCCTCTGCAGGCCAAAACAGAGCAGGATATTCATCATGACTTCATTAATGTGTGCAATCCAGCACAGGAGCCAAGTCGGGTAGAAGCCAGCTATGCAAATTTTATGTGAATTCCTAGATATAAAAATAAATGTCGTAGGATGATATTAGGGAACATCCCTGACATACAGCTTTTGCAGCTGAAGCTGTGGTTCTCAGCTGGGGTGATTTTGTCCCCCAAGGACATTTGATAATGCTTGGAGACATTTTTGATTGTCACAATGAGGGGATACTACTGGAATCCAGCGGATAGAAGCAAGAAATGTTGCTAAACATCCTACAATGAATAGGACAGCACCCCACAGCAAAAAAAAAAGTAATCTGGTTCAAAACAGAACAAAGCTCTATACAATTATGAGGTGATATTAACATTCTGGACTTGGCTTAGGTTATTCCAGGCTTGGCTCCAGCGTGAATTCAATGCGTGATCCTGGGCAAGTCACATAACCACTCTGTGTTGTATTTCCCCTGTAAAACAAAGGGGGTGACTTTAAAAAGTGACTGTCAAACATTTCTGTACCTGATAATGGCCTGGGATTCTGTCTAAACTGAAAGTTCCAGTCCCAGAGATCCTGTATTTTTAACAGGCACCCCAGGGGAATCTGTTATAGAACGCCAGCAAAACTGCAGTTTGAATAGCATGAGAAAACTAAAAATAAATAAAAAGTGTGTAGCTTTTTCTAAGCAGGATTTGTGAGTTTGAGGAACAGTGCCGTCAGCACCCCAGGGGTTAATCAAGAGGCCACCTCACCTCTGATAAAACTCAGGGGGCTCTCTTAAGGGCGCTCCAACTTCTCTAAGGCTGAGAGGGCCTGGAGGTGCTCAAACCATGAGACAGAAGCCAAGGAGCAAAGGAACCCTAAGAAGCAGCCCCTCAGTCTGAGAGGATGCTCATGGGACAGAGCCCCAACCACAAACACCTTAAAGAGGGTAAGGGAAGGTATAGAACAGAGGCCATCAAGTCAAACACACAAGTCAACAGGAACATAATCATCCTCGAATCATGTAAAGGAACCCACAGGTAAACCCAAACACATTTAACGAAGGGGCTCACCCACGCATGGTAAGAATTCAGTTTCCTATTATCTCCTCTGGGAAGAGGTGTCTAGAACATTCAAAAGGAGATCTGCAGAAGTGATACCCAGAGGTCCTAGCCTACAATGAGTAACCAAGAGCCACAAAGCGCTGATGGTTCAGCACAGGCACCACTGCCTTGACCTGTTTGTCCTCAAGCCTGAAACTGAACACCACCCTCTGCCATTCTTTCAGCTCTGTTCCCCATCCACCCCCTCCATGCTCCAAATATTTAAGAAAAAAGTGAACCCAAGCACTGGTTAATGAACTAACTATAAGCAGGCTCATTGCCTATTTGTTCCTTTTTAGCTTTCACCTTAACTAAAATGCCCTCACCCTGCCCAGGTCCCCTGTGGTATACCAGGCAGAGTGAGAGCCAGGGCACACCTAGGTAACAGAAAGGGACGCTAGGTACATCCACAGGGGCTCCCATCACGCCAGCACCACCCACAGACGGCCTGACCCAATCCTCTCATGTCTCCTGTCATCCTTTCTGCTTCCATAAAGGATGTGCGCTGCAGATATCACAGGCTTCTCATACAGATCCTCCCATAAAGGGAAACTGCTGACAGGAGAGCAGGGATGGGCGTCTCACTCCTTATTCTGGGAAAATTACTGAACACTAGGACCACCTGTGGAATGTGACGGTGCCAGGGCCCCAACTGAGACTAAATAAATCAGAATCTCTGGTGTTGGGTCCCAGGCATCAATATTCTAAAAAGCTCTCCAAGTAACAGGCAGCCAGGGACAGCATTCACCAGGCTCAGGCCTCACAGTGGGGACACTGGGCTCCAGCTTGTCAAGGTCACAGTACCAGTGGCACTAACCAGAAAGTGAGCATGGGCACACAGTAAGGTGAGGCGGGAAAGAAAAAAAAGTAGCCCTCTCCAAAAGAAGAAAAACCATCTGACACGGAATTTTCAAACGGCAGATGAAACTAGAGAACTGGCTTCTTTACTGAGTGCATAAAACCGCTGGGTTTTGCTTCATGAATGCTTGTTTCAATAAAGCACGAGTGCTGAACCGAGCACTGAAGGAAGGAACAGCAAATACGAAACAAAGCACCTCGTCTTAAGACTGCAGACCTTCTGAGGAGGTAAAGCTGGAAAATTGAGCAGTGCGTACTAAGGCAGGATCTCCTGGTGCTGACATGCAGGGGACAGCCAGGAACTGGAAGGGGTCAGCCAGCCTGGGCTGGGCCCCAGGGACTCCTCAGGCCCCAGCCGTGTGCAGATACTCCACAGGGGCTGCAGGACTCAATCCCCAGTCTGTCTCCTGTAGGACTCAGTCCACTCTGCTGGCCTGCTGCCAGTCAGGTCTAAAACGCCTCAGTGACGGACACAAGGGGCCTCCTTCTGCCCATGGAGTTGCAGCTATATTCATTTCCCTTTCAAATTAACAACTACTGCCCCGTAATGAAGCTGTCCGCTCTCAACAAAGGACTCTGGCTAAGAAAGGTAGCCAAGGCTCTTCAGGCAGAGGGCACAGCAGCTACTTGATGCCAAAGGTGGGAAGCCCAGGGTGGGACCCTACCCTTTTCACACTGACAGTGGGCTCTGCCATCACCAGAATGCACTCAAATGCCCCTCCCTGCCTGGCCATCCTCCTTCACTGCACAGTCACCACTTGGCCAGTGCACTTGGGACTGAAACACAATTAATCCCTGCTCCAGCCACATTTCTTTCTTTCCCAGAGAATGAATCTGATAGACCCGCAGTGTCAATAGGAGAGCACACTCTGAATGCTAATTAACCCCCACGAGTTCTGCAGAGGGCACAGGAGAGACTGGAATGCTGGTATCCGTGCTGTAGGCACTCTCAGGTTTAGAAACCCTACCTGGCGTTATCGGCAGCAACTCGATGCAGGGACCGCCCTCCTAGTTGCGACAGCAGTAGCCAGAGACCCTCAAGTTTCCTCCAGGGTAACATAAGGATGGTGGCTGGAGCCGTGGTGGTCAGGCCGGGAGAGAGGCAAGTGTGCTGCCTGCAGAAGGAGCACAGCTCTGCTCCTCTCTGCTCCAGTCCACTGAGGGGACCCGGCAGTGGGGGACGATTTAAAATGCAGCAGGCAAGATTTAGGTTAGATTCACAGATGAACTTCCTGACAGGGAGGGAAGCACTGGAAAAGCTGACCCATTACTTAAATTTCACTGAGGAGGCACAAGGGGCTGATTGTACTGTCTGCCAGGAAGCGGAGCGAGCAGAGAGGAGGCAGCCTCCTGTGCACAATGGTCAGAAGCAGGAACCTTACCCAGCTGGCCCACAACAGCCTAACATGTCATAATGCTTTTGCTTTAAATACAATGTATACAGAACTACTCTGATAATCCCCATCAGTATGCACTTTTAAAAGTACTTATTCTTTGGTCTAGGAATTCTAGTCCTAGGAATCTAAGAAGGCAGTTTAAAAAAAAAAAAAACCTAGCCAAATATTTTTTACATATTTTAGGGGAAAATACGTATTTATATATTTCAGTAGTCACAATCTAAATGCCCAACTACTGAATGGGGTGAGGTGAGGTGAAGTCGCTCAGTCGTGTCCAACTCTTTGCGACCCTCTCCGTCCATGGGATTCTCCAGGCAAGAATACTGGAGTGGATTGCCATTTCCTTCTCCAGGGGATCTTCCCGACCCAGGGATTGAACCCGGGTCTCCCGCATTGGTGGCAGACGCTTTGAAATGATAAAAGAAAATGATGGTACCTGTACCAAACAGACTATTATGTAGCAAATAAAGGTGCTTCTAAGGACTATGTAAAATCGGGGAAATGCACATGATATAGTGTTAGGTAAATAAAGCATATTAAGCTCAGTATTTTCTACAAAAAGTTTATGTAGACTTCAAATAGAATGGAGGGAAATACACTAAAATGTTAGCAGTGATCATCTCTGGATGTGGAAGTGAATGTCTTTTTTTTTTTTTTTCCAAATATTCTAAAATAACCACCACCTTAATAAGAAAATGCAGACATTAAAAAAAAAAAAGTCATTCCTTTATTCCTTAACATAACCTCAGCACCGTAAATCTATTTCATCGGCATGGCCATTATTCCCAGAAAGCAAAACAGTGACACTCAATCTTGTACTTGGCACAATGAACATATTCTCGCTTCCAAAATGGCTCAGCAGACCCACTGCAGCTACCTGAAAACCACTCGTCACCATTTCCCTCTGGGAAGCACGGGGCCTTTCCCAAAGAGTCACGGGTCTCTCATTCTGTGGCCAGACCTCCCTTCACATCCAATTACAATGTGCCTAAGTGAGCCTGAAAGGCAAGGGAGAAAGGTGGAATCCTGCAAAGAACTGGAATGTATTGGATTAACCCTGAGAAGTCTCAAACTGCCAGCTTTAAAGACGGTCCCTATTCACTGAAATGTCTGCTATATGCCAGGAACTGGGCAGGAGGCTTTCACATACTTTGCAAAGTTGGAATCATTAGTCCTATTTTACGCATGAAGAGACTGAGGCTCCAGAACTCATGTCAACTTGCCTCAAATCAATGCATGCTCCTCACCCCACTTCCAAGTCAGGAAAGTTTCCCCCTCAGTCACCTCTAGCATTAGTCTCTTTGCAGGGAACACAATGCAGACTACACTTCTTCCTTCCAGACTTACATTCCCACTCCGGTACTCTGAGACAGGCCACTCCCCGTCTCTCGCTCACTTTCTCTTTCTATCACCACCCACAGATGCAAACACTCTAGCCCCATGTGGACATGTCAGTGATCTGCTGCAGCCAAATTCCCCGACCTGCCTCATGACCCTTAGAGATGATCAGCACGCAAGATGGGGCTCACTAACAAACAAGGACCTTTCTGGAGGTGTCAGAGACTCTGATGAGAGAGAGGTTCGCAGCAAAAACACATTCCTCCAGGATCTCCTTTAGGGTCACAACGTCTGTGAGGGAGGCAGACCTCCTAAACCCTTTTACAGATGGGAATACTGAGGATGAAGAAGCACGGCTGGCACTAGGACTCAGGTCCTCTGACTGCTGGCCCAGTGATCTTTCTTCCATAGAGGAGAATACTAAGCATGAGGGCTCCAAAACTTGAAGGTTTGGATTCAAATCTCAGCCCCACTACTTACAAGCCATGTGGTTCTGGGCTCATTACTTAATCTCAATTTTCCTCAATCATAACAGGAAGAAAACAGCAGTCCCTACCTCTCAGAGTTGTTGCCGGGATTAAATGGGAATATCCAAGCCAAAGACCTAGCAGGTGCCCGAGATGGTATCAGGTCCGTCATCACACAACCCTGAAGGCAAAAGTAATACCTTTCCATCTTAGCTCCCACTGTGCAAGGCTTTAGTCTGAAAACAGTGCCATGAAGATCCGCACCAACTTAAACCAGCTTTCCGCCTTGCAGGACCTGGCCAGTACCTAGTTTTTAGATCCTATTGAGTTGACCTTTACTCAGGTCCTCTGACTGCTGGCCCAGTGATCTTTCTTCCATAGAGGAGAATACTAAGCATGAGGGCTCCAAAACTTGAAGGTTTGGATTCAAATCTCAGCCCCACTACTTACAAGCCATGTGGTTCTGGGCTCATTACTTAATCTCAATTTTCCTCAATCATAACAGGAAGAAAACAGCAGTCCCTACCTCTCAGAGTTGTTGCCGGGATTAAATGGGAATATCCAAGCCAAAGACCTAGCAGGTGCCCGAGATGGTATCAGGTCCGTCATCACACAACCCTGAAGGCAAAAGTAATACCTTTCCATCTTAGCTCCCACTGTGCAAGGCTTTAGTCTGAAAACAGTGCCATGAAGATCCGCACCAACTTAAACCAGCTTTCCGCCTTGCAGGACCTGGCCAGTAGCCTCCACCTAGTTTTTAGATCCTATTGAGTTGACCTTGAATGTGCTCTTCTTTCTCCATAAAAGCTCTCCCCTGGCCTCCTTCATCCCATAACGCCAACTCTCCTTCAGTAGCACCTCTGAGGCCAGCTCACCCAAGCAGCCTTCTCTCAGGCTGAATTCTCTTATCTCCCACAGACTGCTGAACTCACAGCCCTATAAAGATACTCACTGCTATCACAATTGGCTCTGTGCTTGCCCATGTTCCCCGCTGGACTGAGAGCCACTGAAGGCAGGCAAGGACTGTGCTAGGTTCGTTGTTTGATCTTCAGTACTCATCTGTATTGATCTGTACTATATTTGTGATATAACAAATTACCACACATTTACCATCTTACAGTTGGGAAGGTTCCAAGTCAGTTTCAGTGGGGTAAAGTCAAAGTGTCAACAGAGTTGCATTCCTTCTGGAGAATCCATCCCTTGCTTTTTTCAGCTTCTCCATTTCTTCCCCAAAGGTCTGCGTCACTCCATCCTCCACTATCATCACAGTTTCATCTTTTCACTCTGACTCTCCCTTAAGGGCCTGTCTGATTACACTGGGCTCATCCAGATGTGTGTACTAAGTTGCTTTAGTCGTGTCTGACTCTTTATGACCCTTTGGACTGTAGCCTGCCATGCTCCTCTGTCCAAGGGATCCTCCAGGCAAGAATACTGGAGTGGGCTGCCACACTCTCCTCCAAGGGGACCTTCCTGACCCAGGGATCAAACCTGCAACTCTTATGTCTCCTGCATTGGGAGGTGGGTTCTTTACCACGAGCACCACCTGGGAAGCCCACATAATCTCCCAGATAATCCAACATAATCTTCTCAATCCTCACTCACTCACACCTGCAAAATCCTTTTTACTACAAAAGGTAACACTGACCAGTTCTGGGCATCAGAACATGGACACCTTTTGGGGAGTGAACCATTATTCAGCCTACCTCACTATCACAGCTTTTACTGCATAGCAAATGGGCAGTGACTGACTGCTTCCTACAACAAACCCTGCTCCATGTGGTCCGAAATTGAAGGTTTAGAAGGTTCTCAGCTGGTTTGGGAAGAATACAAAGCCTGGAGCCCCTGCTCTAGCCAAAATCTCCCAAAGGAGGCCTTGTCTCCATAACCTGCAGCTCTGAGTTTCAACAGCTACGGTGGGAGCAGCCCAGCCACCTCCACCCCAGGTAAAAATCTACTGGTTCATTCTCTGAACTCTGAAAGTAAGGATAAATGAATCAGCCTCAAAGATCATTTCATAATTGCCCTTTAGATAGACTGACAGGCACAGCCTATGTCTTCCTGGAGCTCACAATCCACACGGCGTCATCACAATGTGTACAGAAGCCAAAAGGCGGCAGGATAAGGATTTTATCACTTACCAGCATGAGTCAAAGTTGATAAATACCACATATTAAAAATACAGCACATTCTTTGAAATTCTTTCAAAATCAAGCTTTAAATTAGCAGGCAACAGCAGCAACCTAGCAACCCAGCAACTCAATCACAATCATTTCCACTTGAGCCTGGTACCAGTGTCAGAATCTCGGATAACCAGCGCAGACTGAGTGTGGGGCACACCCACCTTGTGGAATGTGGCCCGTAGCATGCAGGGCCAAGGGAAGGAGCCCCAGCTGGGTCTGAACTCTCACTCTCCAACCGCCCTGTGTGACCATGGACTTGTTAATCAACCTCTCTGAGCTTTCTCAATATACAATATACATACAGTGAACCCATTAAAACCAACCCACAGGTAAATGTCTAGCAAGTTATATGTTTCCACAAGGCTCTGCCCCACTTCTCTTTGCTCCTCAAAGAATCAAGTAGGTAGGGCAAGCAGATCTTCTCAGAGAATACAGCTTGGTGTATCTGCACTGTGTCCCTAACGTTATCCACACGTGGCCCACGCACCACCTCTATTATTCTGCCTCCTCCCTGTCCAACCTGTACTTCCACTTTTTTCTTTAAATAGACAGTGCAGACTTTAGACACATCCTAAGCAACAGTAGCTGCCAAATGATGAGTTTAATTTCTAGCCATATTTCACTTGGAAAAAATCCTATACCCATGTATAAAACTATTGAAATTTAAAATATTCACCCTGGTTTTAGTCCATATCCTGTTAACATTTGGGAAAACTCTGGTGAAAACACTTGATTTGCAGTCCTAACTCAACCAGCAACTATTAGGTATGCCCATGTCAGGCTCCTTCTCTGACATTCAGTTTCCCCAAAATGACAAAATAAAGAGAACGGTCTGGACAACTTTGCTATTTCTTTCCCATTCTGAGATTATGAGATTTATTATCAAGTGGTCCCGATAAGCAAAAGAATCCAAGCAGGAAACTTTTGAAAAAGGTAATGAATATCACTCAAAATAATTAGAATCATTCATCTTGAAAGATGCCAGAAGAAATAAAAGGATGACAGAGAATGACAAAGGGGTATATGCCACACCTTCCCTCATCTCAAAAGACTCTGTGCTTCTCTTTTAAGGGATTTTCAAAAGAGAGGGCACTTGGTCTTATAATGGGACAACCTAGATTTGAATCTCAACTTGGATGGTTGTCAGTTTTATCATTTTAGGCGGGTCATTTAACCTCATAGGCTTTCTACAACTGTGAAAAAGTTACTACCTCCTTCACAAGGTTGCCTGGGGATTAAGGATGAATACCTCGTCTAAAGCACGCAGGCCAGAGCCGGATGCAGTCACTGTTTGCTATTATGGTTATACCTGGACTAATTGGTTGAGTACACATCTGTCTCTCCTGCTTAATTATAAAGGCAGGAATGCTTTGCTCATCTTTCTCTCCCCCACTGTGCTAGTACTGTGTGTCATGTAAAATAAAGAACTTGGGCTGAATGTGTAGGGAATCAAAGCTTACAGAAGGAGTGCCTGCTCCAAGATAGGAAACTGGAGATGCCCAGAGACATATGACGAGCGATTCTTCTCTGACAGAAACAAACGTTCCTCTTCATAAAACAAAAGTCTCTTTAGAAATTCACCAAAATGTACACAATGGTTGTCTCTGGTGCCTGGGCCATGATTCCCTATTTGATCTTCCTTTATAATATTCTATGTTTTCCATCATGTGTCCATAATAGGAAACATTAAATTGTCACAATAAATGAGATTGTTTGCTTTTGAGACAGAAAGTCAGAGACCCGGGGTCCGGTCTCCAGCGTTACATACCTGGGTACCTGACCTCAGGCAAGTCACTCCATTTTCCAGTAAAATGACAGGAACAATGCCACCCTGACGACATTACCGTGCTGCTGTGGGAACTAGGGCACCGAGGTCTGTACTGTGAAAAATCTCTGCTAACAAGAGCTCTGGAATCTTCTGAGCATGGCTGAGGCCCACCAGTTGCTTTTCTCTTTTTATTCCTAACCAGACCTTTATTCCTTTGTGTCACACCCCCCATAAGTGTTATTCCTGTCATAAAAAGAATGACCCACAAACTTGTAGCCTTTTTCTTCTCCTATAAATGTGCTACAAAAGTAATCAGAATGAATTTGAGGCTGTGATCATAACTCTCTCTTAATGAGCACCACCCGTGTTTGAAATACCACCAGCCAATGAGTCCTTATTTTTACAGGGTGTTTTGTTTCTTTATCCCCCCGTCCTTTTTTTTTTTTCTTAATACTTTTGAAACTTCAGACCTGAGTGCCTGTTGGCAGATGGTGTGGAGCAGAAACAAGGAAGGAAAACAGCTATCCAGAACCGTTAGAAAGATAGGACCTTGAAAACTTTAAGCCTAGTGGTTGGCTCTAAACCAAACAAAAATTTCTTGTGCCTAAAGTCAAATCAAACTAGCAACCTTTTTTCTTTTTTAAATCCTTAAACATTTAGTTTATTTACATGAATTACATTCACGTCAGAAGGAGGTACAACTGATCCGCAGTTTCTAAGTGTTGCCCACCACTGAGGCAAGCTCATGTACAATCCCTTTTAAGTACCTTCCACTACTATCCTAATATCAACTGTCTTTGATCCACCAACAACCTCCTTCTTAAAAGGCACCAATAAGTGAGTGAGCACAAGAGGGTTACAGTCCCACACAAATGACACTTAACATAACAGCCAAGAAGGTACTGAATCTATAAGCCCCATCGAGCCCATGGGCGTAAGGCAGCGTGGACAGCAGAGTAGCACTGAGAAACCAAAATGACCAATGAGGACTTCTAGTCATTTTACAGACACATCCCGGAGAAGGCAGTGGCCCCCCACTCCAGCACTCTTGCCTGGAGAATCCCATGGACGGAGGAGCCTGGTGGGCTGCAGTCCATGGGGTCACGAAGAGTCAGACACGACTGAGCGACTTCACTTTCACTTTTCACTTTCATGCACTGGAGAAGGCAATGGCACCCTACTCCAGTGTTCTTGCCTGGAGAATCCCAGGGATGGGGGAGCCTGGTGGGCTTCCGTCTGTGGGGTCGCACAGAGTTGGACACGACTGAAGCGACTTAGCAGCAGCAGCAAACATATCCAGAGCTAGCTTGAGATATTAGAATAGGCAGGTGAAAGAAAGGCGTAGGCAGACGTATCTGCACAAACTTCAGTTTATTCCTACTCTGCAAGGCAGAGATCTTCAGATGCACAACTTCCGCAGAGGGTCCGCCACACAACGAAAACAAATTCCTAATAGTCAACTTTTTCATCAATAAGATGTGGGCAGTAATTAACTGCGCCATAAATTGTGAGAATTAAGTGAGATAGGAAAACACTTAGAACAGTCTAAGTTTGGTACATTAGTAATTCCATGGACAGAGAAGCCCGGCAGGCTACAGTCCCTGGGGTTGCAAAGAGTTGGACACAGCTAAACAACAAATGAGCACACACACAAGCTATCAGTCACCACCAGCGTGCCACGCGAGTTTTGTATATACTATTGCATTTGACCACAAGAAACTGTGTGAGGCAGGTTTTATTACTCTCACAAAACACTGGCTCAAAGAGATAAAAGGACTTTTCCAGAATCACACAGATTAAAAAGTGCCAGGTGTCTGGTGGTTCTTAGCACTAACAATCCACAGTCAAGGCTGGACCAGAAATGGCTGCATTAGCAAAAGTTTGAGGGATGCTACCTTCCCAGGTGTATATTGTCACCCTGCTTATTTAACTTATATGCAGAGCACATCATGAGAAATGCTGGGCTGGAAGAAGCACAAGCTGGAATCAAGATTGCCGGGAGAAATATCAATAATCTCAGATATGCAGATGACACCACCCTTACGGCAGAAAGTGAACAGGAACTAAAAAGCCTCTGGATGAAAGTGAAAGTAGAGAGTAAAAAAGTTGGCTTAAAGCTCAACATTCAGAAAACAAAGATCATGGCATCTGGTCCCATCACTTCATTGAAAATAGATGGGGAAACAGTGGAAACAGTATCAGACTTTATTTTGGGGGGGGGCTCCAAAATCACTGCAGATGGTGATTGCAGCCATGAAATTAAAAGAGGCTTACTCTTTGGAAGAAAAGTTATGACCAACCTAGATAGCATATTCAAAATCAGAGACATTACTTTGCCAAGAAAGGTCCATCTAGTCAAGGCTATGGTTTTTCCAGTGGTCATGTATGAATGTGAGAGTTGGACTATGAAGAAAGCTGAGCACCAAAGAATTAATGCTTTTGAACTGTGGTGTTAGAGAAGACTGCAAGGAGACTGCAAGGAGATCAGCCAGTCCATTCTGAAGATCAGCCCTTGGATTTCTTTGGAAGGAATGATGCTAAAGCTGAAACCCCAATACTTTGGCCACCTCATGCGAAGAGTTGACTCATTGGAAAAGACCCTGATGCTGGGAGGGATTGGGGGCAGGAGGAGAAGGGGACGACAGAGGATGAGATGGCTGGATGGCATCACTGACTCGATGGATGTGAGTCTGAGTGAACTCCGGGAGTTGGTGATGGACAGGGAGACCTGGCGTGCTGCGACTCATGGAGTCGCAAAGAGTCGGACACGACTAAGCGACTGAACTGAACTGAACCTTCCCAGCTCAACTATGCTCTGTGCCTATAGTTAGGGATCTCATGGGAGATCCAAGGCCTCTGAAAATCTGAGGCTAGAAAACAATGTTAATGTGAAGATGAGAAGAAATTTTCGAGGACAGTTCTCATACTGACCCACTATGAGCCCAGGTCTGGCCTCTGGGGTGGGCATAAAATGGTAGTTCTAATGTTCTTATCGTCTATGAAGAAAAAAAAAAACCTCTCAGCTACTGCTCCAAAGATCCTCTGCTGCTGCTGCTAAGTTGCTTCAGTCGTCTCCAACTCTGTGCGACCCCACAGACGGCAGCCCACCAGGCTCCTCCGTCCCTGGGATTCTCCAGGCAAGAGCACTGGAGTGGGTTGCCATTTCCTTCTCCAATGCATGAAAGTGAAAAGTGAAAGTGAATTTGCTCAGTCATGTCTGATTCTTTGGAACCCCATGGACTGCAGCCCACCAGGCTCCTCTGCCCATGGGATCTTCCAGGCAAGAGTACTGGAGTGGGGTGCGATTGCCTTCTCTGAAAGATCCTCTAGTTACCTTTAATTAAATTTTTTTAAGCTACCAATGAACAAGCACTGGGTTCAATCCTTTGCAAAGATCGTGTATAATCCTCGTAATTATCCTGCTTGAGGGAGGGGGTGAAGAAAAACAGACAGATTCAGACCCACAAACGTGAAGCAAGTAAATAGCAAAGGCTGAGTTTGAACCCAAGGCGGCAGAGAAAATGCCACAAACTGATTGCCTCAATTAACTGCTCATCATTCTCTCTCTCCCCTCACCTGGAGACCCACAGGGCATAGGCCTAGAATAACCAGCCTCTTTTCTCTTCACAGAGACAATATAAAACCTACAGAGGAATTCGGTATTTTACAAACCATGACTGCAAAGGCTAGGCTGCCAGGGTGTCCATTCTGTTTCTCCTCTTGATCTTAGGTGATTCAGAACAAACCTTCAGAAGCACCTCTCTCTTAGCCTGGGTACTTTCTCCAGCTGCCCATCCCAGGATGAAGCTTCCTGCCAGAGCTGGGGCTGAAGAACACAGTAACCGCCATCATTAAACCCAGCGCTGCTGTTAAAAGGGAAGGGAGAAGTCCAGGAGCTGGTGTATAGAGAGAAAGTGAAAGCACCCAGTTGCCTGACTCTTTGCAACCCATGGACTATATAGTCCATGGAATTCTCCAGGCCAGAATACTGAAGTGGGGTAGCCGTTCCCTTCTCCAGGGGATCTTCCCAACCCAGGGATTAAACCCAGGTCTCCCACATTGCAGGCGGATTCTTTACCAGCTGAGCCACCAGAAAGAGGCGGACCCTTTTCCCAGGTGGCAGGGACAGTCAGGTCCCAGGACAGAGGCCTCAGCTGATGCTGAACCCACTCAGCACATCCCGCTGTGCCCAGCACAGACAATAGGATCAGAACACACGGGGGCAATCTACAAACCATCCCTGCTCAATACTTTGACCCTACCACTCTCAGTGACCTGATCTCCCCACCGCCCCCACCCCCCGTTCACTCCCCAGTCCCACAGCCTAACAATCGCCTCACTTTCCCCACAAGGTCACAGTCCCTGATGAAGGCCTGTTCTCTTGGTGCCCCCAGAGACCCACCCACTCTTTACAGAATCACCTTAAGTAGCTTCCCCAGGCAGTGGCCGAGCCATTATTAATGAATATTCAGCTGTGACCAGCAGGCTGCAAAGTGAGCAGACATTAGACAGCAGCCTGAGGCAGACTTCCCATAATTTAAAAAAAAAAAAAAAAATTGTTCTTAATCAGGACCATCTCCAAATCCTCAACTCACAGAGTGCCAGCAGGCCAGCAGATCCCAGCAGCTCAGAATACTGCTGGAGAAGGTGCCACTCTAAAAGCGAGTGTGTTGGGGGAGGGGTGTGCTGAGTGTACATACCGCAAACCCCGTGGGAAGACAGGTGGCACAGACTCCCCAGTAACCCAGGGTGTCAGGATCAGCAGGCTCTCTGAAGCCACACGTTCCCTCACTCATTTCTTCCCCAGAAAGCTGGGGTGAGATGGGGACTTCTGTGTCCCTGGGCAGCCATCAGAACAGTCCAGCCCTGGAGACCAGAGCCAGGAAGAACCCAGTAAGCCAAGTCACTGAGGCAAGAGGACAGAAAACAACGGAGGGGTGTGGGGCACAACAACAGCCTCTCTTACAGAACCGATACAACGCACAGCCTATGTGCGTGTGTGTGAAGTTGCTTCAGTCATGTCCGACTCTGTGCGACCCTATGGACAGTAGCCCTCCAGGCCCCTCCGTCCACGGGGATTCTCCAGGCAAGAATACTGGAGTGGATTGCCATGCCCTCTCCTAGGGGATCTTCCCGACTCAGGGACTGAACTCATGTCTCTCTTGTCTCCTGCACTGGCAGGCAGGTTCTTTACCACTAGCACCACCTGGGAGGCCCCCAGTCAGAGCTAAAAGCCCCCTCCCTGCACTCCTCCCCCGCATAAGCCCAGCCCCCTCTTCCACCCTCAAGAGTGTCAACTTCCAAGAGGTGCTCATCTTCTCATCATACATCTGCCAATTAGGAGGCTGAGTCCTCTACCCTAAACTGACAAAGAGAGCAGTGAACCAGGTCTCTAAGGCACAGTGCCTCCAGGAGGGCTGAATGTGACAATTCCCTCAAGCCCCAGCCGAGGCAAAATCTCAGGCCTCCAGCCAGCCCCATCCGCCGCCCTCCGTTTAGACCTGAGCCCTCTCATTCTCTTGCAACAGCATACAGAGCGCACCTGGTGAGACTACCCGCCTTAGAATCCACCTTCTCCCAGCCTGCCGGGAGGGAAACTGAAACCCGAGCAAGGAGCTCCGCCCTCGGCTCTTCCCCACCGGGACCTCTTCCTTCCCCGCGAGCGGAGGGAACCGGGAGAGGCGGGTCAGGTGACCACCCGGCGCACACTTTTGCCTCCGCCCACAGTCCTACCGAGCCGGGGCCGGAAAACACACCCCAGGGCACTTGTTGAGCCGGGCGGAGGTGTGCACGCACTGAGGTGGGGCAGGGCGGCGCTTCACCCGACGCTTCAGACGGCCGGCTGCGGGCTCGGGTCGCAGACACCTGGGCCTGGAAGCTCCCTGAGGCAGGGGGTGGGGAATGAGGTTGTTTAGAGAAGGCAAAGAGGAGAGGTACGGGCCGGTTCCAAAGTGGATAAAAAACAAGAGTTGCTCCCTTTGTGCCCTCCAGGGGAAGGTGGCGGCTGTCCCACAAATGGGGAGAAAGGGAAGCCCTTTCGCGGGAGTGCCGGTCACTGGGGGAAGGCCAGCATCCTTCTCAGGAAACAGGCTGCAATACCCTGGGCTTCAACCTTGATGGCCAGCGCCAAACAGGCGGGGGCGGGGGAACCTGCAGCCCACCAATCTGATTTCCAGATTCCCTCCCTCCAGCCTAGACACGTTAATAATTAACTTGCCTACCCGGGAGCTCGCCGGCGTTGCCAGAAAAGATGAGTAATGGCCCTGGAGTCCCGGCCCCGTGCCCGCGGGCTTCTGGGCTCGGGGCTGGGACGGGCCCTGGAACAAAGCCTCCGCATTCCTCCGGGAAGGTGTGTCTGAAACTAGACCTGTCAACGGCGGCGAGAGGCTGACCTCTCGCCTCGCCCTAAGCCGGCTCTCGGAGGGAAGGTGTGGGGGCGGAGTGGGTGGCCGGGAGCTTTCGCCCACCTCCCCTCCCCCGCATCCCGAACGACCAGTGCCCCCAACCACAGCCGATCTCGGGAAGCCGCGCTGTCTGCTGAGAGAGAATCCTGTTACCATGAATGCAGGCAGTACTTGGAGACCAATTCTCAAGACAACAAGGCTGCTCCTCGGCGCCCTTCCCGATGAGTAACCCAAAGCCGGTCGCCGGCTCAATGAATTCTCTCCCTGAAACTCCGGCGGCGAGCTGCGGCTCCCACGCGGATGGCTGGCCGGGGACCCACCGGTTCCCGTCACGCCAGCGCCCAGACACAAAGCACCCCTAAAAGCAGCCTGCGCACCCCGCGCCCTGCCCGCCCCGAAACAGCCCGCAGCCCCCCGAAAGTTCCGGCGCGCGCGCGGACACACCTGCAGGCCCCCCGCGGCGGCCCCCGCCAGCCCCCAAGGGCGGCGGGGCACGCGTCCCCGGCCGGGCAGCGCCGCGGCTCCATGAGCCCGGTCCGCGAGCCGGGGCCGGTCACTGGTCAGCGGCGCTGAGTGGCGGAGCGCGCTGGGCCCTCAGCGCGCCCGCGGCCATCTCGCGCCCTCCTCGTCCTCGGCCGGCTTTCCCTGAGAGCCCACACCCACTTGACATCAGCGCGGATCAAAGCACGTGGCGCAGCGCCAGACGGCGGACCCCGGAGGTCCAGAGCGCGCCCCGGGGTGTCGCCGCTCGGCCAGGACCGCGCGTCCGAGCGCGGCACATTCCTCTCCTTGCAGAGGATGCTGCAAGCGGGAGTGGGCTGGGAGGCGGAGGAGGGGGAGGGAAACCAGCGGAGGGGGCAGGACCTGCCGCCGACCAGCAGCGCTGCTCTGGCGCCCAGCCAGCCACCAGCAGACCTTACAGCCGCTGCTGCAAGCGCCCATGACTGTGAAGACCGGGTCGCAGGTGACCTGGGTTGCTGTCCTCTCCCCGCCAAGGAGAGTCCTGACCTTGAATTCTCTTCCCCAGAATGACTCAAGGAGGCTCCTCTCTAATCACCTCCACTAAATTACCGGGTTGATTCTGCCAGGCCAGGAATGAATGCTTGGTTGGATGTGGTTGCTGACCCCTCCACCCAGGAGGCCGCTAAGGCGCACCCAGGGATGCAGACCAGACCCTCCAGCTTGTCGCTACACCAGCAGCCTCAGCTGGGTCTCCTTTCCCTCCCTCTTCTCCCAATGCCCTTGGCCATAAGGAACAGCTCTCCTGGTTCTGCAGGCAATCAGAGACACCACCACCCAGCAGCCCACACACATTTCTAATTCACTAATTAGCATTCATCCAAATAGTCAAACATTCAAGCATTTATTAAGGCTTAGTATATGCCAGGAGCAACAGAAGATAAACAATATTCCTACACTCATAGAGTCCTACACTCATAAAGCAAATAGTCTAGTCCAGGAGAGAGAGAGTAAAAACAAAGCAAGGCAATTATAACTGTGACAAGGGTATTAAAGGTAAGAGGTGCTACAGGGACCCTAAACTATCTTAACAGTCAGGAAAGGCTTCCCCGAAGAAGTGATTTTTGAACTGCTGAGGCATGAACACAAGTTATCCAGGGGAAGGGAAGTTCAGCAAAAACCCTGGTTATTAAATTGTAGACCCACTCCCATTGACAGGTGGGGAGAATCAAGCAGAGGTGAACTGCCATGCCCAAGACAGCTAGGCCTTTGTCCAGGAGGGGCGAGAGGCAGCTCACAGGCCCTAGAGGAGAGCCTGGCCCACCGTCCAAAGAGGCCCTGTGTCTGCTTTCTCATCTCCCCAGAGCTAGGCTGGTCCACGTCATCACTGAGCTCTGAACAGGTAGTTGGGAACCAACTCCATCATCAATTTGCTGTACGGCTCTACCTCTAAAGAAATGCCTTCCACTCTTTGGTTTTAGTTTCTTTATCTCAAATGAGGGCTTAGATTAGAACAGCATTTCTACATTTTTTTTTTTTAAGCCCGTACTCCCGTTTGGATAAACATACAAATGTCATTCCTATTCTGTAGCATCTATGATGATATCAAATCATTTTCCAAATTAAAAAATTATCATTGAATGTGCTTTTAAAGCTCTACATGCCCTTTAAGTATTCACCACTAAAAGATCTCCACTGTAGATAACTTGGAAGCAGGAGTAAAGAAATGGTCTCCAAGCTCACCTTTTTCCTGTCATCTGTCCCCATTCCTTCAACATGAACCTGGCCTCAAGCATTTATCATCTCTAGACTCATTTCTTTTATTCTTTCCAGGATAAATTGGCCAGGCAATGAACAGAAGCCATGGGTCATCCAAAAGGCATGCTGTGAAAGACTGTTTTGAATAATAATTTTCATGATGCTGAGAAATAGACAATTTGACAGAAACACATAATGTTCCTGGGGACAAATTAGCTATATGATTTAAAAGCCGTAAAAGTGTACATATCCTTTGAAACATCAATTCCACATCTAAGAATTTATCCTCAAGACATAATTATGAATGAACACAGATTTATAACAGCAAATGATTGGTTAATAAGCTGTGGTATATCTTTGTAATTGAATATATGCAATTTTAAAACTGATATACAGAATATTTACTATTGAATAAAATGAGATGAAGATTACAAGATAATGATCCCAATTGTGTGTGTGTGCATGCGTGCGTGCATGTGCGTGTGTGTATGTGTGTGTAGGTTTGAGGGGGTTGGTAAGCACCTATGGTAGAATGGTACTGTGCTCATTTTTCTTACTGGATGATTCAAATTCACCTCTTAGACCAAAATGTGATGGCTCTATCGCATGTCAGCCTCACAAGTAAATCTACTAACCCATATGAAAGTTAAAGAAACTTAATATTAAAACAGAACAGAATAAATCTTACAGGCAGGTAAGAATACATTTCAATTCTCTACTGCCATCCACTTATCATCAGGGATTTGATAGTAATCTTAAAGGTAGAATGGTTTTTCCCCCAGACTTTTCATATCGATTTTTCTGTTGTTCTTTCTTTGAGTCTAGTTCAATGGTTTCCCAACTTTAGAGTACATAAAAATTACTGTCCATGTGGCTTAAGGTAACCTTCACTTCATGAGATTTTTTTTTCCCACCTTAAATGCTGAGTTAAGAACCCAAGCACTGTATTAGAGTTCAGAGGAAAAAACTACCAGAAGTATATTTACCAGGACTTCCCTAGTGGTCCAGTGGCTAAGACTTGGCGCTCCCAATGCAGGGAGCCCAGGTTCAACCCCTGGTCAGGGAACTAGATCCTGCATGTCACAACTAAAGATCCTGTGCGCCACAACTAAGACCCAGCACAGCCAAATAAAAAAACTTAAAAAAAAAAGACAATTACCAAAATGTTAACAATACTGGAAAATTAGAGCTTTCATCTTGTTCCTTGGGATTTTCTGTGTTTTCCAAGTGGTCTGACAATAAAGATATATTACCGAGATAATCAGAAAATAAAGTACTGCTTAAAAATGAAGGGGTTAAAAATCCTCCAAAAGATAAAAAGAAACTATGCCTTGACTTTAAAAAGGGTGACTCTGACCAGGCCTTTCATATCCCTTCTCTTTGCAAGCTCTGATACTGCCCCAGTTGGTGCCCCAACACCCAAGGACAGACAGTACATCGTCGCTAGGATACCATGCAGAAAAACTGGCAAGAAAATTATTTTTACATTTACCTCCTGAGCTGTGCTTATAATAATGCTTAAAGCTTAGATTAAAGGGTCCAAAATGAAGCAGCCACAACCATTTGCTAATGGATCTCCTACCCCTAAAACTTGCTACCAAATATTCTAGGTTCTCAATAAGCTGAGAACATATAAAGCATATACCCTTGGTCCTGAGGACTCAAAACTATTCAGCCTGCTTTTTCCATATCTGATGGTGCCACCGGCCATAAATCAGACCAGGCTGAGCCAGTAACTAGATGAATGATCCGTGCCTCAGTTTCCTTGCTGTTAAACAGCCTAATAAAGGCTCTACTTTTCTTTAAAGGGGTGAATATCCCTGGTGGCTCAGATGGTAAAGAATCTGCCTGCAACACAGGAGGAAACCGGGTTCAGTCCCTGGGTCGGGAAGATCCCTTGGAGAAGGGAATGGTTACCCACTCCAGTATTCTTGCCTGGAGAATTCCATGGACAGAGGAGCCTGGTGGGCTATAGTCCATGGGGTGGCAAAGAGTTGGACATGACTAAGCAACTAACACTTTCACTTTTTCTTTATAAAAGTATTAGGACAGAGTGAACAAAGTGAGTAGTACCTCAGTATAGCACATTATGTTTAATGAAGGTATATCTAGAACTTTGGGGAGGAGAAGGAGCTGGTTAGTTGTTAGTTCTTTGGCACAAGGGTGGTAAACTGCAATTTTCCTCATATTTCAAGCTTTCTGAGAACGCAGAGTGCTCACAAACCAGATGAGGGAGGTGAGGTGGGAAATATAGCTGTGCTGACTTTGTCCTGTGGTGTAACTCAGGAGCTCTTAAGTTATGGACAGAAGGCAAGTGGATTAAAAATCCAAGCTGGAAGCACAGGTTTCTCAAAACACAACAGCTAGAAACCATCAGGGCAGCATCTAAAGATGAAGGATGCTTGTATTATTTGGCCACTTTAATTCAATAATCATTAAGTCCCCTACCAGGCACAGTAACCAACTGCATTCTCTGCTCAAATGAAGCATATGACTTCCCAGCTAGACAGAGCTGCCATTAGGTTACATTTTAAGTCCACCTAGAGTCTAATAAAGCTAATTTTACTGTTATGGCATCTATTACAACATGGGACCTTGTTTAGAGAGGAAACAGGAGGGAAGCACAGACTGCCGGATCTGGGGGTTTTGGTATGTCCAGAATTGTTTCTGGAAAGGAGGTAATAAGAACAAACTTGATTTTTGAAAGTAATTTTAATGGGACCAAATGTATGAGAAAGTCTGCTCTTGCACAACTACCTAGCACCCTGGAGAACAGACCAGCCTCGACCCCGCCCATGCCCTGCCAACACACACACACAGCCAAGCAACAGCACAGGGACAGAAGGGAGGCACCCTGTTCCCCTAAGCAGGAAACACTCAACATACTGGCCAAGGCAGCCAGCTTGGGCCTGGGCCTTAGAGCTTGAGAGTCATTAAGAAAGGGAGAAAAGCCTACTCGCTCCATGGTCAGTGACTAAAAACCATGCAAATAAGTTTTGATAAAAATCAAAAATTAAAAAATATGTAGCTTTACCATTTTTTTAAAAAAACCAAGAACAAAATAAAATCACAAAACACCTAATTAGCTAGAATATATCTATGACCGGTAATCATCAAACATCCATTTTAATCAAAATAACCTCAGCTAACTGTAAAAAAGCACATTCCAGGGGTCCACCCCTAGAGAATCTCATGCCACTCATTCTAGGGTGAGCCCAAGAATCCCACATTAGCAAACAACCCAAGTTGATTTGGCTCTTTGTGGTCTGGAGCCCACACTTTGAAAAATTTGAAGCTACAAGGCCATGAGGACCTAACA
This sequence comes from Aepyceros melampus, assembly GCA_006408695.1. Taxonomy (NCBI): domain Eukaryota; kingdom Metazoa; phylum Chordata; class Mammalia; order Artiodactyla; family Bovidae; genus Aepyceros; species Aepyceros melampus. Next base: position 308,924 of record SJXQ01004535.1, read on the forward strand.
CACCCATCTCTACTAACCTCCTAGCAGGCATCACCCTACTGGACTTGAATCAATTCATAATCTAAGCTGAATGAATCCAATTGCTACATCTTGTGAAACCTCAACAAAATTGCAACAAATCTAGGGCATGATGAAAAACACCAGGAAAAAAGAATATAGGAGCCAGCACATAGGAAAGGCTCTAAACTGTTATCTTTTAAAAAGGATGAGGACAATGAAATCTTGATACTTGTCTAGACTCACTTTGCATTCATACACCAGGTACAAACCCCATGAATTCACTAGTTTTATCACAGAAACACTGCATGGACCCAGCCAGATATAAGTTAAATTATCTTGGCTTACCCACTTGCCAGCTTGTTGGCCCCAGATAAGTTTTTTCTTCTCTCAGCCATTCTATTTGCTCAACTGTAAAATTTAAAGTATCTATCCCCTTAATAATGTTATGAGGAATAAGTAACAGAATTGTGAAAGTGTGTGGAACATAGTAAGTATTAAATAATTATGGCAGTTTCCATTACTTGGTCAATAGATAAACATTTATTAGGACCTCTAATGGCAGAAAGTGAAGAGGAACTAAAGAGCTTCTTGAAGAGAGTGAAAAAGCTGGCTTAAAACTCAACATTCATATCCTTGCCTGGAAAATCCCATGGATCTTGGAGCCTGGTAGGCTACTGTCCATGGGGTCACAAAGAGTCGGACACTGAGCAACTTCACTTCACTAATGAAGATTACAGGGACCTCCTTCAAAAGGTCCCATGCTTGCACTGCCACACTCAGTGCCCCCCACCCTGCAGCAGGCCATGGCTAACTCACGCCTCCACCGGAGACTCCTGGACACTCACAGGCAAGTCAACTTTATAAAATTCTTCTTCAACTTTATAAAATTCTTACCTATTACTAATAAAATACTGCCTATTGGAAAAAAAAAAAAAACAACTCAACATTCAAAAAACTAAGACCATAGCATCTAGTCCCATCATTTCATAGCAAATAGAAGGGGGAAAAGTGGAAGCAGTGACAGATCTCATTTTCTTGGGCTCCAAAATCACTGCAGATGCTGACTGCAGCCATGAAATTAAAGATGTTTGCTCCTTGGAAGGAAAGCCATGGCAAACCTAAACAGCATATTAAAAAGCAGAGACATCACCTTGCCAACAAAGGTCTATATAGTCAAAGCTATGGTTTCTCCAGTAGTCATGTACAATGTGAGACCTGGACCATGAAAAAGGCTGAGCACCCAACTGATGCTTTCAAATTGTGGTGCTGGAGAAGACTCCTGAATGTCCCTTGGACTGCAAGGAGATCAAACCAGTCAATCCTAAAGAAATTAACCCTGAATATTCATTGGAAGGACTGTTGCTGAAGCTCCAATATGTTGGCCAACTGATGCAAAAAGACGACTCACTGGAAAAGGTCATGATGCTGGGAAAGACTGAAGGCAAAAGAAGAGGGTGGCAGAGGATGAGATGGTCAGATATTGTCACCGACTCAATGGACATGATTTGAGCAAACTCCAGGAGAAAGTGGAGGGCAGAGGAGCCTAGCGAGCTGCAGGTCATGCCAACAACATTTATAATCAGGCACTGTTCACACAGGAGATACAGTAGTGACAAAAGAGACAGAGGGACAAAATACAGATAATAAACAAGTAAATAATATCAGAGACTGATGACTGCTATGAAGAAACAAAGCAGTGTCATGACAGAGTGAAATGGTGGTTCAGAGTATGTATCAGGAAAGGCCTAAGATGCCACATTTAAACTAAGATCTGGTAGATAAACACTTTCAGCAAAGTGGGAGCAAAATAAATGCCTTCCTGTAAACGAAGGACAGTGAAGCTAGAGCTCAGTGACCAGTAGGATGGATGGTAAAGGAGGAAACTGGGGAGTCAGATAGTGAAGGTTATGGAGGCCATGTAATATGTGGTAGGAGATTATATTCTCTTCCAAATGCAATAAGAAGACACAGAAGGGTTTAAAAGAAAAGATTGTGATGGAAGACACATGGTCTAAGTTGCCTTTTAAAAGGACTTCTGTAGCTGCTATTTGGAGAATGAGTAGGGGTCTGGGGACAATAAAACCCTAACATTTCTTTAGTGCTTAACTATGTGCTCAGAACTGTCCTAAGAATGTTACATGTATGATCTCTTTTAATCCATGAAAACTTTTTCTATGAGAACTATTACTATCCCAGTTTTACAGATTCCAAACCCAAGCACAGAAAGATAGGTAACTTGCTCATCACATTAAATGGAGGATCCGGTATGCAAACCCAGATGGTCTGACTGCAGCGCCTCTCTTATTGAAAAGAGGTAGGGAGAAATAGCAACACTAGCTAAAGAGACTACCACAGGAGAACAGGCAAGAGAGGGTGAAGGCTGACCAAGAATGCAACAGTGAAAATGCTGAGAGGATGCAGCTGTGCAAAATGTCTTGGTAGCAGAGCCAAGGGCACTCACTGATGGGGTTTACGACAGGGGTGTTGTAAAGAGACAGGCAAAAAAGACTCCCAAGTTTTTGATTTGAGCAACAGAGTGGATGCCAGTACAGTTTCCTGAGATGATTAAGCCTGGGGAAGGGAAAAGAAAAAAAAGGAAAGGAGGGCATTAAAATCAACCAAGAACTCAGTTTTAGACTTGTTGGTCTGAGGCATCTATTAGATTTCTGAGTGGACAAGTCCTGAAAGCAGTGAGCTGTGGAAGCCTCTGCTTAGAGGGAAGGTCAGGGCTGGAGATGTAATCAGAGGGGGTCTCATCATCATGTGACTCCTGGCTTTGTGGAAGAGGCACTGTTTCAGCAACGGACCTCTGGTTGGTTGTAACAAGCCAGGGCAGAGCAGCATCTCACACTGCTCTGAGGCTACAAGTACCCCACACAAGCCGCCCTCTGTGGTCCAGGCAAGTCGGTACCCCAGCCCCACCCCGGACCAGCTTCCTGGGAGCCTGCTGGGCCAAATTCTCTCAAGATGACCCCCAGCATGCCTGATCCCCAGAAGGCAACATCAAGGCTGGAGGTCCTAGAGAAGAGGTTGGACTCAGGAGCCGTGAAAGGAAGTTTATCAGGCATGCTGCCGGCTTGTGAGAAAAGGACTTCTGCCCCCCTCTTCCACTTCAATACTCCTTTTTTTTTTCAGTCCTCTTATCATCGAAGCCCATCCGGTGCAAGTCTTGGAATTGCTCACAAGGGCCAGAGTGTGATAATAATGAAAGGGTTTCCAAAATAAGCCTCCCACATTCAGGCTTCCCAAAGGCCAGCTGACCTCCCAGCTACACCATTTCCAGAAATACAGCAACCTCATTTGATAAAATACTTTCAGTACTGACACCACCTTGACTCAGAGGAAGTGGGTATGTGCTGGAAGTCAGGTAGAGGTTGGAACGTAAAAAAAAAAAAAAGGCAATTTTAAAAGTTCAGCTGAAATGTCAGGAACATGAAGCTGCCCATGTTTACACAGAGCTTTCCAAAACTGAAAGCAGCCTCCAAGCAGCTTTTTAAAAAACTGGCTACATCAACATGTAAAATGAAGTGGCTTTTTAGCTTAACAGAAACAGTACCAGGCTGTTCGCATTCTCCTGTCTCCTTGGACTTAATCACCTAGAATAATTTATACTCTTGGTGCTGATTGTTTTATTTTTCATTCATATTTTATGTCTTTCCCATAAGCTGCTTTGAATCCACTGTGTAATAGGATAAAGCAATAGATGAACAGACACGTAGTTAGGGTTTCCCCACTTCTCTGGTGCTCAGACAATAAAGAATCCACCTGCAATGCAGGAGATCCAGGAGACACGGGTTCAATCTCTGGGTCGAGAGGATCCCTGGAGCAGGAGATACAACGCACTCCAGTATTCTTGCCTGGAATTTCCCATGGACAGAGGAGACTAGTGGCCTACAATCCATAGAGTCTCAGTCAGACACGACTGAGAGCACGCACATACTTGGATACTAAGCTTTCAGATTTATGTAATCAATAAAGGTTTATCATGAATATTAATTGGAGGTTGGGGGAACAGATGCCTTAATTAATATGTAAAACACTTCAAAATTTGATCTCTTGTTAAAAAAAGACATGTCTGGCAATAACTAGCACTTACATTTTTTATATTTTCCTGTCCCTAATTGCCTAAACAATAATTTATAGGGAAAATGGATGAAATCTTATGTCCTTTATATGTATGGATGATTTTGTGGCTCAACATTCAAACTAGGAAGAGGATGCTAGTTCAACAACTGTACTTCTTCATCTTGCAAATCAGACTCGTCAAAGCCATGAAGGAAATCAGAATAAGACTCAGTCTAAATCAAATGGCAAACAAGGCTGGGACCTGTCAGTCCTTTTCTGGTATAGAGAGGTACAGGCATGTCGATGCCCACTGCTATTCTCCTGTGTTCTTATAAATGCAGAAACAAGCTTTAGGATATGAAATAGCCAAGAGCCTGGGAACACAATTTTGCAGACATAAAAATTATTAGGTTTTCTAAATCACTGACAGGAGCCAAAACCCTTACTGAGACTAGTGGGTCAAAGATGGAACCAAAAGCCTCGTCACATTTACAAGCATCCCCTTAAGTGCCTTCTTCGGGAACATTCTCTAACATAAACCTGAATATAGCAATTATTCAGATCCCTATGTGCAGGCAGCAAATGTTTTTGAAGCGGTTCATCCTCAAAGAAGCAAAGGAAAAGCAGTATTTTTTTAAATCACCGGAAGTCAATGGAACTGGTATGTTGACACTCCAAAGCACACAGTAATGACAGATGCTTACAAGGCTCACCCTGAGGACTTGCAAGCTTGTGGAAGAACAGACAGATCAAATTATGCCTTGTTGCAACTTGAAATGTGTTTTATTGTCCTCTTTCTGAAGACTGATACTCCATGCAGTACCCAGTAGGTGGCAACACTGAGCCATGAGAATCTCCCATTTGCCAGTCTTAAGGAGTAGACAAAATTTAATAATAAACCCCAGAATACAGTATTGTAAAGCAAAACAAACTAAAAAATAAAAATTAATTAAAGAAAAAACAAAAACAAAACAAACAAACAAACAAACAAAATAAACCCCAGTCTAAAAAATTAGGTCTCTAGTGAAAAAATGACAACAGGTACAAAGTAATTAAAACCACATGCCTGACAAATCTGGAATCAAATGTACCATCACATGTATGTCCCGGCACGTTGTTACTTCCCGCCTCCACTCTCCCATCACTGGGCAAATCCAATTATTCCCCGAGATAACCAAATTGTGCCTCTTTTCTCTCTTTCTCCCTAGTGACTTTTATGAAAATAATATCAACTTTAATGCGCCTGCAGTTCAGGAGACAGCGTGACAAGAGCAATAAACACATTCTCTGTGTGCAAAAGCCAGGACGAATGAGTTCTGAGACTGCCGTGGCCAGCCCCAGGTGTGGGCTTTCTTTCCCCAACTCAAGAGAGACTGGAATGTAACAGCTGTCAGAGGGCAGCAATGGCCTGTGCCAGAAATACCATGCTGTGCTTCTCTAATTGCCAAGAGATAAGAAACCGTAACTCACACAGGCACTTGTGGCTCAGGCTCAGCACAGCAGGCAGAAAGGAAACAGCATGCACTCAGACCTCCCTGGGTGCCGTCAGACAGCCCTACACTCTCTTACCAGCTATGTGACCTTGGGCAAGCCCTCTCCCTCCCCTGAGCCTCAGTTTCCCTCGTCTGGGAGGGCAAGCATCAACATGCACCAAGTGCCTACTACGGGATCGGACTTATAGCAGGAGCACAGTGCCCTAGAGTTGTTAGAAGTAATTTCTGAAGGATACGGCGGAGTGAAATGAACTTGGAGACATTCTGAGAGCTTCTGGACAAGGTGGTCGAGCTCTCTGGACAAGGGATAGCTTGTGCCCTTGAAAGAACCTTGCTTTTCTGTGAGAGTGCTACAAGAATCACATAAAATCCCAGGCTGCTTCTGCCTTACTCATTTGTTCAGACGAGTATTTACTGAGAGCTCACAGTGTGCCAGGATTATGCCAAACACTGAAGGCAACATGGCCCAGCAACATAGCCACTTAAAATCTAGTGGAGAAGGCAAACCATCAAAATAAGCTCACGGGCAGATGTAACTGTACTTCTATGGTAAGTACCACAAAGGAGAGGTCCGTGGCCACCTGTAACGTGGCCACCTGAGCTGAGAGAATCAACCCAGTCTGAGGGGCTGCCAGATGATGAGGACTTAAGGCAAAGAAGAAAGCTAGAGGACACCGTTCACACCCTCAGTGGGCCCGACATACGAAAACTCAAAGGAACAAACGAGGAGGCACTCAGCTTCCTCTTAATGACTACAGGTTTTTCTTCTCTGAAAACCTCCTTCGTTCCAGTTTTGTTTTGATTGTCAGGAAGCACCAAGTCAAATGTAAAGCTCAGCAATAATGAAGACCCTTAACGCATGCATATTTATATTCTACCCATCCCCCTTGGTTTGTTTTCTTCTTAATTTCCCCAGTCTGGATTTCAAATTCCTATTTATCAATGTATCTATCATTCATGACGTGCATGCGGACTCAGTCCTGTCCGACCGTTTGTGACTCCATGATCTGTAACCTGCCAGTCTCCTCTGTCCATGGAATTTTCCAGGCAAGAATAGTGGAGTGGGTTGCCATTTCTGACTCCAGGGCATGTTCTCCACCCAGGGATCAAATCCACATCTCTTGCATTGTCAGGCAGATTCTTTATTTTTACCACTAAGCCACATTGTTCATGAATCCTTGGCGAAGGTGACAGGACACACATAGAGACATTATTACTCTTTCTAAGGCTAATGGCCTGAGCTGGAAAGAATTAACAGAGTGCCCTTTGTGTCCCCGCCTGGTGTGTTACCCCAGAGGCAGAGAAAGACATGTGGCTTGGTCCACTTTTATACAAGCATTGCATTCCTTGTAGTTTGTGTGATCTAGCACGATGGTGCTTTTTTGCAGAGACACTTTATCATGTTATATTTCTGTCCTAACATGCAGCTTTCCTTTTGCTTATTTTCCTCTGAAACATTCAATGACCTATATTTTCAGTGAGCCTATATTCTGGATGTTCCTGGATATTCCCCTCCCTTAAAACAATTTTTTTTGGCAATTTTCTGTTTAATAAAGGCATTTCATTAAGTGTATAACTGGAATTTTCCTTTTATACCTCTGAAAGACATGATACATACACACAGATTCTTTATCAGATCATATGTCATGATTTTTGGAACAGAAAGCAGTCACTCTCGTCCTGTGATGAATTAATGTTCACACATTGAAGGCTGAAAACAGGATAGAGATGAGGAGGGAATGTGGGAAAGGCCATCACCATTTTTCAATTTGCAGTTTATTGTGCTTCATTAAAAACAACGGGATGTTTTATGAATAAAAACTCTATTTTTTTTAAGAAAACGATTTCTCTTCCTGGGAAGATGAAATCTTTGTAAATGAAAATTAGACATAATTCCAAGAACTGCAAATTGTGGTTCTTCTTTGGTCCTGGCCCTTTCACATGATGAAAACCTGAACTGTTTTCCCCAAAGAAAAAAGACATAAATACAATTTTGGCCAGTTTTAAGGGATTTGAAAACCTCTGAAAGGCCATTATTCATGAACCTCCTAGGCAGAATCTCCTTAAGAATGGAGCAAATACTTGAGGGTACCTGAGATGGCAGTGTGGCAAGAACATTTGTAAAAATATAAACGCTATAAAACAATAGTTATAAATAATGTAGATAAGAGCTATGAAGTTTAACAAAAAGTGAATATAAAATTATATTTTAAAATTCACTTGTTTTATGTTTGTTTTAAGGCAATTTTATATGTCTACTGCAAAAATGCAGAGGTGAAACAGGAATGCCTGAAATTTGGGATGTCTGAAGTTGAAGGAACACTGCATAGAGGATTCACAAAATGTAGATGTAAAACACTGCAAATACATTCTGAAAGTCGTTAAACATTTGTCCAAACCCACAGAACATACAGCCCCAAGAGTAGGCCCTAATGCAAACCATGGACTTCTAGTCATAATGATGCGTCAGTGCAGCTTCATCAGCTATAAGAACTGTACCACTCAGGTGGGGAATGCTGATAACGCGGAGGCTGGTGCATATGTGGGGGTAGGGGGTATGTGGGAAATCTCCGCACCTTCTGCTCAGTTTTGCTGTGAACCTAAAACTGCTCTAAAACAATAAAGTCTCTTTGTAAAAAGTCATTCTCATAAAGCAGCTCATTCAAAGACACTGGTTCTTCCTTTTGTATCTCCTCATGTTCCCCCAGGCCAGCTGCCTTGGCAACACACACCCCATGTCACTCTTGTCCTACCTCCCAGCTTTCCTTCTATTATAAGCCAGGGGATTCCTGGTCTGCTGCAAGATGACGAAGGTGACAGCCTTCTCTGGCACAGGAGCCATGCAGGGGTGAAGGGTAGGGATTTCCCTGAGCTGCCTGTGCAGAGGTAACTGACAAGGGTGAGGTGACAAAGACCAGCAGCGGTTCACTGACACCCAGGATCTGGTGAGATCCAGCATCATCACAGGAAGGAAGTCAGAAAGCCAAGAGCTCAGACAATGTGCCGGGCTTGCCAAACCAAAGCCAGGGCCACTGGCGGCGGGACAAGGAGGGTAGGGAAGACATTCAGACAGCTGAGAGGTAGGGGAGCGTCTCCCCTTCACAAACAATCAGAACCTTAGATCAGTGCCCATCTCCCTCTGCTGGACTGTAACTTCCAAGAGAAGGACCACTTGTGTCTTTTCTCAGCTCCCTATCTCCAGGCCCCAGCACTGTGCCTGGCACACAGTAGGCACTTTGAAGGAATGGAAAAACAGTGGCTAGCAGGAGCTTTGTACCAGCAAAAACTCAGGAAATGGTTCTGCTCAAGCAAATAAACTGCTTATCATTTTAAAAAGAAGAAAAGAGCAAACGAACCCTCTGGGGTTCAGTCCCTTTGCTTTTTCACTTCCTGTAGGCAAGTCCAAGGTAGCAAACAAAATGGAAGAATAATTGAGACCAAAATTAAAAGCTGGCTGTGGCTCCACTAGAGCTGGCCTCGTGAGCCAGACACAGGCGACCTCCTCCACTGACCACTCGGCTCTGTGGTCGTGTCAGTCTGCTCCATCCCCAGAAAAGGGGGTGAAGGGAGGACTGTGGCACCCCTACTCTCCAGATACAGGGTGGTCAGGGAGCGGCATGCCACTCTCAGGCCCAAGCCTAGTACCCGTGTCCAGGAAATATCTATGCTCAGAAGAAGCAGCCTTAGCAGCAGTATCAGGCCTAGTGCCCCTCCTGGCTGGGGGGAGGGGGGAGGGAGTCTCCCAAAGTCACAGCTGCCCTTTAGAAAGAGGTACCCCAAGCTGTTGGGATGATTGGGTACCTCTCATCAGAGATACCTTACCTGCTGGACCCAATGCTGATTACCAGACAAACGCTCCATCCCCTCAGAGCCGGAAGCAGTCTTCAAAACAACAAACCCAAGGATAACCCCTTTAAAATAACCCTGCCGACTGTCTGTCTAGTTTGGACACCCCCAATGATGAGGGACTCCTATCTCTCCAGGCACCCTGCTCCATCTTTGGGTGCCTCTACAGAAATTCCAGATCTCTAGTTTTCTCTAGAATAAAAAGAAAAGATTTCTGGGGCACTTCTGAATCACATTCCCCAGGGAGAGGGGCACCACAGGAGAACATGCTTCAATTTTCCCCTATACCAGCCTGGGGAAACTTTTAATTTAGAACCATGGACTTCCAAAATCTCCAGAACTAGAAGCAATGGCTGTAACAGCTAACGTTTCTAGAACACTTACTACAGGTCAAACGTGCTCAGAGCTTTACAGGCATTGTCTCATTTGATGTAACATTTAATGCTCACACTCTCCTTTGTGCAAGATATTATTCATTAAAGTTTTTATACATGAGGAAACGAAGCCTTAGAGAATTAATAAAACTTGCCCAAGGTCACACAGTGAAGAAGTAGGTAAGCTAGGAATGAAACCCAAGGATTTGTATTTGCCTTGTTTTGTTTTACTTAGCAGTTAAAACATTTTTTTAAAAAATAGCATCTAATGTTGTCAAAACCCAATAAATAAAATAAAGCAGTACTGTGCATGCAGGCCCCTAAGACAGTGACATACTTTGATTATAATTAATATACCTTAAATACCTCTACTAAAAGCACTCTCTCAAAGCGAGTTTTATTGCTTTGTTTACTGTTCTTCCTGGTGCTTATAACAGCGCCTGACACATAAGAGGTACTGAAAAAATATTGTTGACTGAATGAATCCAATGTTCACACAGTATTTACTGTCTTCCAGGAACTGTTCAAAGGACCCTCCAGGTGTTAATTCAATTAACCTCACAATAGGTTCTATTATCTTCATTTTACAGATAAGGAAACAGAGAGGTCAAGTAGGTTTCCCAAGGCACACAGTTAGCAATAGCAGTATGGGAATTCAATCTGGGGTCAGACTTTGGCTCTCTTTAACTATATTGAATTATTTTATTCCCTTAGTTTTCAACAGGAGAAAGATCTGAGGCCTGCAGAAGTGAGACTATTTGCCACAAAAACTATTGACAGAAGGGGAAACTGATCTTCTGGGCTTTTACTATCAACCATTTGTATACACTGGACATCCTGCCTTTTAATTTCTCATAATCCCACCATGAGGTAGACACAAGCACTTTTAGCACTACCACTTTGTTGATGAAGAAAATGGTCTGAATTCCCAGGAATAATGCCATTTAAGGAGAAATTCAGGGACCAGTGCTACTCCAGCTTGGCCACTGCTTGGTAGCTAACTCTGCCTTTCTTAACCTCACGCTGTGAGCGCCTGACTGGGCCTCACACACTGTAATCACCAAACATCATCAAGGGAAGAGAGAGAAAGCAGAGGCCTAGAGAGAGGTCAAAAACGATTAGGAAAAAGGGTAAGCCGTGCTTTCATTGCTATTTCGCTTCATCCCATGTCCCCAGTTAAAAAACGAACTGCAGTATTTCCTATAAACTGCTGTCTTCTGGGCTTGGCAGCTCTGCAGTAAAAATCCAATCTGAGCAAAGCAGTTTCTCACTTAGGCTTCCTCCTTGCCCCACCTAGAGATGTTAGAAGATTTTCTTTTAAAATAATAGATAAGTCGCACTTGCCCTTCAGACCAAATTTCATGAAATTCCCACTTCAAAATAAAGCACCAGTGATAATAAACAATACTGCAAACATTCAAGGTCAAGTTAAATGATTCAGAATAACTCTTCTGGATGTTCATCTCAAATGTAAAGCCCATCTTTCGAATCTGCAAGGTAAATATAAACTTTTTGAACTGGCCCACAAGATTGACTTCAAGCCTAAAGCTACACTGTCGGATGAAATATAATGTGAACCACATAAGCAATTTTAAACTTTCTAGCAGTCACATTAAAAAGGGTAAAAAGAGGAGGGTAGGATGAACTGGAGACTGGGATTGACATATACACCCTACTATGTATAAAACAGATAACTAATGAGAACAGACTCAATAGCACACCGAACTCTACTCAGGGCTCTGTAGTAACCTAAATGGGAAGGAAATCCAAGGAAGAGGGGATATGTGTATATATGTGGCTGATTCACTTTGCTGCACAGCAGAAACTAATACAACATTGTAAAGCAACTATGCTCCAATAAAAAAGGGGGGTAAAAAGAAATCGGTACAATTAATTTTAATAATAACATGTCTTAACTAAATATATAGGAGAAGGCGATGGTACCCCACTCCAGTACTCTTGCCTGGAAAATCCCATGGACGGAGGAGCCTGGTAGGCTGCAGTCCATGGGGTCATGGAGAGTCGGACACGACTGAGTGACTTCACTTTCACTTTCCACTTTGATGCATTGGAGAAGGAAATGACAACCCACTCCAGTGTTCTTGCCTGGAGAATCCCAGGGACGGAGGGGAGCCTGGTGGGCTGCCGTCTATGGGGTCACACAGAGTCGGACACAACTGAAGTGCCTTAGCAGCAGCAGCAGCAACTAATATATCCAAAATACTATATCATTTTAAACATGTAATCACTATAAAAGTTATTGACATTTCACTTTTTTTTTTAAGTATTAAGTAATTTAACCTGTTATGTATTTCAAACCGATAGTATAACTCAATCCAGACTAGGAGATGTTCTAGTCTTAAATAGCACAATAAAGGACAGAAACGGTGTGGACCTAACAGAAGCAGAAGATATTAAGAAGAGGTGGCAAGAATACACAGGACAACTATACAAAAAACATCTTAATGACCTGGATAACCAAGATGGTGTGATCACTAACCTACGGCCAGACATCCTGGAGTGTGAAGTCAAGTGGGCCTTAGGGAGAATCACTATGAACAAGCTAGTGGAGGTGATGGAGTTCCAGCTGAGCTATTTCAAGTCCTAAAAGATAATACTGTTAATGTGCTGCACTCAATATGCCAGCAAATTTGGAAAACTTGACAGTGGCACAGGACTGGAAAAGATCAGGTTTCATCCAATCTCAAAGAAGGCCAATGCTAAAGAATGTTCAAACTACCGCACAATTGCACTCATCTCCCTCACTAGCAAAATAATGCTCAAAATCCTTCAAGCTAGGCTTCAACAGTATGTGAGCCAGGAACTTCCAGATGTACAAGCTAGATTTAGAAAAGGCAGAGGAACTAGAGATTAAATTGCAAACATCCACTGGATCATAGAAAAAGCCAGAGAATTCTAGGAAAACATCTACTTCTGCTTCATTGACTATGCTAAAGCTTTTGACTGTGTAGACCACAACAAACTGGTAAATTCTTAAAGATATGGGAATACCAGACCACCTTACCTGCTTCCTTCAAAACTTGTAAGCAGGTCAAGAAACAACAGTTAGAACCAGACATGGAACAACAGACTGGTTCCAAATTGGGAAAGGAGTATGCAAGGCTGTATATTGTCACTTTGCTTATTTAACTTATATGCAGAGTACATCATGTGAAACACAGGGCTGGATGAAGCACAAGCCAGAATCAAGACTGTGGGGAGAGATATCAATAACCTCAGATATGCAGATGACACCACCCTTATGGCAGAAAGCAAAGAGGAATTAAAGAGCCTCTTGATGAAGGTGAAAGAGGAGAGTGAAAGAGTTGGCTTAAAGCTCAACATTCAGAAAATGAAGATCATGGCATCTGGCCCCATCACTTCCTGGTAAATAGATGGGGAAACAATGGAAACAGTGACAGACTTTATTTACTTGGGCTCCAAAATCACTGCAGATGGCGACTGTAGCCATGAAATTAAAAGACTCTTGCTCCTTGGAAGAAAAATAATGACAAACCTAGACAGCTTATTAAAAAGCAGAGATATTACTTTGTGGACATAGGTCCATATAGTAAAACCTATGTTTTTTCCAGTAGTCATGTTTGGATGTGAGAGCTGGACAATAGAAAAGGCTGAGCGCCAAAGAATTGATGCCTTTGAACTGTGGTGCTGGAGAAGATTCCTGAGAGTCCTTGGACTGCAAGGAGATCAAACTAGTCAATCCTAAAGGAAATCAGTCCTCAATATTCATTGGAGGGATTGATGCTGAAGCTGAAGTTCCAATACTTTGGCCACCTGATGTGAAGGGTCAACTCACTGGAAAATACCCTGATGCTGGAAAAGACTGAAGGCAAGAGGAGAAGGGAGCAAGAGGATGCAATGGTTAGATGGCATCACCAACTTAATGGACATGGAGTTTGAGCAAACTCCGGGAGATGATAAAGGACAGGGAAGCCCGGCGTGCAGCATCCATAGGGTCGCAAGGAGTCGGATATGACTGAACAACTGAAGAACAATATTATTGTTATAAGCAGGCACATGTGGCTAGTGGCTACCTTTTTAGGACAGCACAGACTTCAAGCTTTCAACTCTCAATCATAAATGCCTGGCATGGTCTTCCCTCCACAGAGGCTCAGATTCAGAGGCTTTTTAATAGCAAAGATTTGTTCTCAGGCCAGAGCACAGGTTCTTGTTACTTACCATTAAATCCTATCAAAATCAACTGCAGGCTTAAAAGCTATGTTGTAGTGGTAACTCTGATTCAATCATTAGAGAAAAGGGGATTGTTATAATGAATAAATAGGAATGATAATCCCTTACTTTTACTGAGCCCACAAAAAAGTACTGTCACTCATCATCTCATCAGGTGCCCATAAAGGACAACCCTGGGACTCCCAGAGCCAGAGGGACAGGAAGTCACCCAGGTTAGAGGTAGCACCAAGAGAAGCTAAGCCCAGGGCTGGCCTCAGAGTCCTGGTTCTGCCTTGGGTTCCCTAACTGAGCCCCAGATCAGAAGCGCCTGGAGGCACTTATTTAAAACGCAGACTTCCAGGCCCCATCCAGATATACTGGAGCAGTCTAGGGTAGAGGAGAAAGGCAGAATCCCAGAATTGGTATTTTAGAAACCTTTCCCAGGGATTTTGTTGCCTATCTTTGGGTATGACTCTACCAAATCACCTTACAAGTATTAAAATGCCTCTCTTTAAAAAAAAAAAAAAAACACAAAATATACTTGAGAAAACAAGGTGTTAGTCTTTACGCAGATTTCTTTTACTGATGAATTGTTGGAGTTACTCCTTTCACTTGTGCTGAGGTGTGTTACAACAGATAGGTTTATAAGACTTGTTGGATTCATGCTGAGCAAATTGTTGGAGTTGTTTTTCTTTGCATTTTCTGACGCTGATAATAATCACAACAGCCAATGTTTATTGAACAGTTACTATGTTCCATAAACACACATTATCTCATTTAAACCTTAACAACAATCCTGTGATATTGGTGCTGCTATTATGCCTTACTCAATTAATGGATGAGGAAGCCGAGGCTCAAAAGCGTTAATACTTTTAATCAAGCTTAGTTTAGGTCTATATAATGCAAAAGCTTCATTATCATTATTCCTCCTAATATGAAAACTCACTAGGCTTCTTCCCAGCACCTGGTGTGTTCTGACCTTACAAACACTGGGGGACCATTAACAGATTCAGCTCACTTTTACACAGGTGTTCCTCCTCTGTTATCCCAGAGCTCACCAAACTTGTCTCTACTCGACTGCTGTCTGCCTTCTCCAACAACCTGACAGTTCCTTAAGGATTACGCCTCTTTCTGTCATATGCATCGCTGTATCCTTGAACTTCACAAAGCCCTGCAGTACTTGATGAGTGTAGGATAGATGGGTCGATACAAGCCTGAAAGCAGAAGAGGAAGATCTGGAACATTGGACTTTATCAGGTGAATAAATGGAAGCTCCATATGGTTTCTAAGCAGGGGGGCAGGATAAAAGTTTTGATGCAAGAGTATCTGGCACTCTCTGGAGGTGAGGGACTGATGAGGACATGGGGAGGGGTACGGGGGAGGGTGGAGTTGGCTTTACATATAGAAGATCTGAAGGGAAGAAGGTTTGGTACTGGAACGCAGCAAAGGTCATATTAAAGGTAGTTTCAAAGGAATCAAGGATCTGGGCCTAGGAAAAGGCTAGACCACGGGCCCAGTAGGTATGTGATCAGGAAGAAAAGTCCTCAAAGTCTCTGCTTTCTCTCTCTGGCTCAAAGGACATTGCTGCTTCACGCTGTCATTTAGGTCACAGGTATATCTGGTTTGTTTCTGAGGGAACATCCTTAAGGCCCATCCCAGTCTGCTCATGACTGAGCCACAGACAAGAACCAGGCGGATTGCCCCCACCCCTGGTGGCTTCCTTGGTCTCCTCACTCACAGGGCAGCCAGAGCCTCCACCTGCGGAAGCTGCTCCCTTTCCAGAGTCCACCTCACGAGGGCAGCCAGAGCCTCCACTTTGGGAAGCTGCTCCCTTTCCAGAGTCCGCCTTACAAGGGCAGCCAGAGCCTCCACCTTGGGAAGCTGCTCCCTTTCCAGAGTCTGCCTCACGAGGGCAGCAGGCGCCGTCTGTAGTGCCACCCACTCTTGGGGAGTGTCAGCCACTCGCTCCTGCTAGAGACCCAGAGGGAACCAGCACCCACCCAAGACACAGCCCAGTGGCTCTGAGGCTCCGGTTCCCAGGTTTGCTCCCAGGTTTTCCTCCCACATGGTCAAGTCACTGGCTAACAGCCTGCAGAGGACTGGACACCTGCCGGAGTAAAACCCTGAGACCAGTCCCCCCTTTGCCTCTTAAAGTGTGAAACCCTCCTTCCTTAACTTCATACCACAAGGCAGGATCACACCAACCTGAAAGTGAGGCCGGACAGGAACTTTGAAACTGAGCACTGAATATTTTTAAGGCTTAGGAATAACTGAGATTTTTGTTTGTGTGTGGACTTTTTAGATGTGTTCAAAGAAATTTCACTTCAAGTATCTCCCAAGAGGTTCACAGCATCAGGATGCACAGAGGGCGCCACAAACCTGCCCACAAAGCCCGACTTCAGTGCCTCATTAGAATGGCAAATCAGGGTATTTGAAGGCAAGTCAGGTTGTGAAGTGAAATTTCTGTAGAAAACAGCAGAGACTACTCATTACTGACAGGTCCCAACTTGCTGCAGGTCTTAATGAGCATTGTTAGACTCGGGCTCTGGCGTCACACACACAGCACGAGAGGAGACCTGGGGGATAGTCCCTCGGCCACCTCTCTGCTCTGTGAGGTATTTTCCTCTCTGCTGATCAAAGTAGAGGAAGAAGGAGTCATTCTCAAGTTAAAAAACCCATCCCAGCTGAGGAATTCAAAGGCCCTTAATCCCTTGGTAAAAGGGCAAAGTGACTGGGTTATCTGGGCTGGAGGTTCCAAAATGCAACTACATCAGCATCAACACGCATCCCTGGGAGCTTGTAACTAACACAGATGCCAGGGCCCTACAGGACCTGGGGAGCTGTGGCGTTTGTAAACTGCTGTGGCCACTGAAGAAGAGATTGTTTTCTCAAGTAGTGGATTGTAAAAACACATCTGAATGTATCGCAGAGCCTCGCCCTCTATTTCCCTCACACCGGGAAGGTGACAGCAGTCATAGCAGCGAGAAAAAGGAGAATAGTAAAACCGCATCTGCACAAATATATATATATATATATATATATACGGTCCACATACGCACAGATGTCCAGGTGAGCTGTGAGGTGGGATGAAGGGGACACACAAACACACCCCCCCAGGTGAGCTGTGAGGTGGGATGAAGGACACACATACACACACCCAGGTGAGCTGTGAGGTGGGATGAAGGGGACACACACACAACCCCCCCCAGGTGAGCTGTGAGGTGGGATGAAGGACACACACACACACACACACACGCAGGTGAGCTGTGAGGTGGGATGAAGGGGACACACACACACACACACGCAGGTGAGCTGTGAGGTGGGATGAAGGACACACACACAACCCCCCCCCCAGGTGAGCTGTGAGGTGGGATGAAGGACACACACACACACACACACGCAGGTGAGCTGTGAGGTGGGATGAAGGAGACACACACACACACACACCAGCCTCTAGCAAGTTCACAGGAGGTGGAGATGATTGAAAAAAAAACCCACATAGAAACTTGCAGCAAGGAGATACACTTTGACGTTAAACATGGATGAAGTGTTTCAGGACTTGATCATGACGTCTAGGTTTCCCACAGCCCTCTCTTCCTTCCCCACCTCTGCCTCGCTCCACAGCCCCCAGGGATATCCTCGGCACACAGGGAGAAGAGCAGGCCCTGCAGGCAACAGGACACAGATGCCCACACTCTCACTTCCTCGGCATTGTCTTCAGGGCAGGAATCACCTCCTCAGTACAGCGTTCAAGCCCTCATGACCTGACTTTTTTGTGTGCTTCCCTGCACATGTTTCCAACAA
Organism: Aepyceros melampus; assembly: GCA_006408695.1. Lineage (NCBI taxonomy): Eukaryota > Metazoa > Chordata > Mammalia > Artiodactyla > Bovidae > Aepyceros > Aepyceros melampus. The sequence goes on from SJXQ01004535.1 coordinate 326,697, forward strand.
GCCCACCCAGACCCCCGTCATGCCCATACTCTGGGTTTCTCACCTCCATGCCTTGCTCATGCTGGTTCCTCCTCTCAGAAAGCACCCCAAGCCCTCCTCTCTTTCCCTTCTCCTCATCTCTACTCAGCAAGCCGTTTCTGTCCACCTGGTTCAGTGTAACCCCCTCACCTCCTTTGTACTCCCCTCCCACTCACCACATTTCAAAGCCATGCCTTCCAACCAAGCCCTGATTCCACCTGTGGGGAGTCTAGGAGACATTTCATGCTTACCGTCTGAGATTCATTTAAGATTGGCTCACTGTCCCAAAACCAGGAGTTCTTGGATTTCAGTGTGAATAAATTCACCTGGGAAGGCATTAAAAATGCAGGCTGCAGAACCATAATCCCAGTGAGTCTGGTTCTGTAAATCTGAATAAGGCCGCAAAGCCTGGATTTTAAACAGATACCTCATTATACACACAAGACGGTCTATGGAAAACACTTTGAGAAATATTACTGAGTAGTTACAACAAATCGCCCCAAAATTATACATTCATTTCATTGTCTGACTGCCCACTGGATGCTTGCCCTCAGCAATTGGGGGAGTGAAAAAGAGAATTAAGGATCAGATCTTGCCTTGAGAGTCTAGCAAAGAATTAAAAAGAGAAACATAAATTACCAAAGTAAACCAAAGCTCAAGAAGTGAAGTGAGTGAAGTCGCTCAGTCGTGTCCGACTCTTTGTGCTCCCATAGACTGTAGCCTACCAGGCTCCTCTGTCCATGGGATTTTCCAGGCAATAGTACTGGAGTGGATTGCCATTTCCTTCTCAGGGCATCTTCCCAACCCAGGGCTCAAACTCGGGTCTCCCGCATTGTAGACAGACACTTTACCATCTGAGCCACCAGGGAAGTCCAAAGCACAAGAAAGAAAGTAGCAAATGCCATCAAAGTATGGAGATCATGAGCCACAGAAATTCAGAGGAGAGAAAGCAACCAAACAGAAGACAGAGGGTAAGGGAAGGTGAGCATCCTGAATGATCAGCAAGATGAGGTTTTGAGAAAGAGATTCTGGTCACTAAAGTCAAACTCTCTAAAGAGTAGGGGGAATTAGGCTGACAATGGCCTTTGGACTTGGTGAGTAGGAAGCCAAGCAGACCTTAAAGAGTGGAGGGTGAAAATCAGACCGCAAATTCTTAGAGTGAGTGAGTGGAAGCAGAGGAGGACCACAGAAAAGGGAGGGAGAGCAGAGAGCTAAGAATGATTTTCCAAAGGCTGAGAAGGGCTTCCTCTTTTCCTATAGGCCATGACTTAGCATTTGTGAGGTGAGCTATGGAGAACCAGTGGGCATGGCCCTGACTACCAGGTTGAGATCTCAGGCTGAGGCAGAGTAGCCCTCAAAGGAATGGAGGAAGAGCTCCTACACCAGTGATGGAAAGAGATGCCCACTCTAGGAAGCTTTCAGGGATCTATTTATTCCTGGTAAAAAGTCTTCCTCTTATGTTCCTAAAGACACAACTCAGGTGTGTTTGGGCTGGGGTGTAGGGAGGTGATCCTATCCCCTATTGTCTGGAATACAGACAGAATGGCTGGAGTTCAAGCAGCCGTCTTGAGCTTTGAGATGAAAGCCATGTACTAGGGATGGCAAAGCAAAGCAGAGCAAGATTAGAGTTCTTGGGGCCCACAAGACTTTTTCAGACCAGTCTAACTGAGATGACTATCTCCGGACTTTTGGGTGAAATAAACTTCTTTAAGTAAGTCTCTGTTATGTCAGGTTTTCTATGATTTGCAACTAAGCATAACCCGAAGACAAATAAGAATAATGATTTTTAGCTTTAAAAAATTCATAGACCTCATTATAGCAGCTATCACGTGTGCTTAGCTGCTCAGTCATGTCCGACTCTTTGCCACCCCATGACCTGTAGCCCACCAGGCTCCTCTGTCCATGGGACTCTTCAGGCAAGAATACTGGAGAGGGTTGTCTTTTCTTCCTCCAGGGAATCTTCCCCACCCAAGGATGGAAGCTGCATCTCCTCTGTCTCCTGCATTGCAGGTGGATTCTTTACCCATGGAGCCATCGGGGAAGCTCATAAGAGTTATACCTTTTATTTTTGACTGTAAAAAATACAAAAGGACATAGAGCATCTATGAATTCAGTAAGGTATTTAAATTAAATTCAGATATTTTAATTTCACCTTTCATAATAGCATCTATGTACCTTTGAAAAATAATATTTTTGACAAATGATGTGGTTTATTCAGCCTGCATATAATGTTTAGCATCCACGTGAATTTGCTGACCTGCTGCAATAATTCTGAGGTTCTCCTCAAAGTATCTACAGCCCCAGGTTGGGGATCCACTGTCCTTAAACAAGACAGGGAAGCTTGAAGGCTAAGGATTAAGTTGCCACATGTATAACAGGGGACAAAGAAAGGGCACTCCAGGCAGAGGGGAACAGCTTATGCAGAGGCATGGAGATGATACTATTAGATCCCACTGGATTATACATTCTCATAGACTACTCTTAAACCTTGGTCTTCTTCATAATAACCAGCCAAATACCTTGCATTGGTTAAATGACTAAATGCATGTAAGAATATATGAAGCAAAGAAAGTTATCAGCAAGTTCTTGTGAGGTCTAGAGTGACTGTAATCTACAAGACACCCTAAAGTTGAAAAAAAAAAAAAGAGTAACAGCAATTATGTACACTATCCCAACTTAAAAGTTAAATACGCTAGACCCTATAGTGAGGACCAGGGCTCTTCAGAGTGGTAATAAACTAAGACCTTTGGCCACATGACTGAAATACAAGATTTCATTTTATGCTCTATCAATTTTTGCACCAAAACAGACAAAAGAACCTACACTGACAAAGTTAGATCAGAGCTCTTCACTGCTTAACTTTTAATGTTTGACTAAATAGTACTGCATTTAAGGGCTACAACTTAAGCTACCTCCTAAAGATATATTTACCTGGATGACGTTTTTCTAGTTTGTGTTTATTTTACTTTTGTTGTTCAAACAACTGAAAAGTCTATTACCTACTCTGCAGGAAAATGCAAAGCCTATAGAGAGGGCGTTTATGCTTTTTTTTCCCTTCCTCCTCAAGAAACTGGAAAGACAAGAATGTGACAAATCACAAAGGTTCATAAAAGAATAATTTGGCCTTTATCACAATCAGAAAGTTGACTCACTACACATAAACTTACATAAAGTTCAGAAAGTGACCCCTCAGACCCACAGGAAGTAAACTGAATGGAGGAGTCAGAAGGATGTTCAGGGCTTCAGTAGGTAAGAAGCAAACTTAACACAAAGACAGGGATCTTCGCAAGTTAAGAGAGATTTGTAGAGTTTCTGGCCCTATATGTTTTGTTTAACAATAACAAAATAATCATGAAATAAAAACATCACCATAAATGTTCACTTCTCCAGTACTATCAGAGCACAAAATAAAAACTAATAATTATAGGATGCTATAGTTACTTGAAAGGTCACAGGAATCTTCCAGATAAATTTCTTGGGAGGAGAATAAAATAGAAACAGCTAATAAGAGAGGTAAATATTAAGTACATACCTTAAAGTTGTCTCATACTTTATTTTCATATACATACTTTCATTTGAAATTCAGTTTCTGCAAACATCAGAGTAATTTTTACTTCTCTTATCTATCAGATAGATTTTAATTTCTCAAATATTTCCTAAACAACTGTTATACAAAGTACTATGCTAGGCACCTGAGAGAACATAAAAAAGAATCTAAACTCCCAACAAACCAAGTTGCCTGAACTGTGGCAGGCCAGGAGGAGAGACTTGCTGAACAAATAAATGGAATGAAAGGTTTTTCCCAGAACGCCTTTTTCCTACCCATCCATGTGGCGATATCCGACCTATTCTTCGGGGCCATTTCAGTGTTGCTTCCTAGTGAACCTGTCCAGGGAATGGACTGCCACCCCATCTATGTTCCTGTTACATTCCATACAAATACATACGAGGACACTCATCACATTACAGTTTATATCTCTGCCCATCCCCACTGTACTGAGGCATCTTGAGGGACCATGATTTAGTTATCTTTGATTTCCTGATATCAATAACCTCAGATATGCAGATGACACCACCCTTATGGCAGAAAGTGAAGAGGAGCTAAAAAGCCTCTTGTTGAAAGTGAAAGAGGAGAATGAAAAAGTTGGCTTAAAGCTCAACATTCAGAAAATGAAGATCATGGCATCTGGCCCCATCACTTCATGGGAAATAGATGGGGAAACAGTAGAAACAGTGTCAGACTTTATTTTTCTGGGCTCCAAAATCACTGCAGATGGTGACTGCAGCCATGAAATTAAAAGGCACTTACTCCTTGGAAGAAAAGTTATGATCAACTTAGACAGTATATTCAAAAGCAGAGACATTACTTTGCCGACTAAGGTCCGTCTAGTCAAGGCTATGGCTTTTCCTGTGGTCATGTATGGATGTGAGAGTTGGACTGTGAAGAAGGCTGAGCGCAGAAGAATTGATGCTTTTGAACTGTGGTGTTGGAGAAGACACTTGAGAGTCCCTTGGACTGCAAGGAGATCCAACCAGTCCATTCTGAAGGAGATCAACCCTGGGATTTCTTTGGAAGGAATGATGCTAAAACTGAAGCTCCAGTACTTTGGCCACCTTATGCAAAGAGTTGACTCATTGGAAAAGACCCTGATGCTGGGAGGGCTTGGGGGCAGGAGGAGAAGGGGACAACCGAGGATGAGATGAATGGATGGCATCACGGACTCAATGGACATGAGTCTGAGTGAACTCCGGGAGTTGGTGATGGACAGGGAGGCCTGGCGTGCTGCGATTCATGGGGTCGCAAAGAGTAGGACACGACTGAGCGACTGAACTGAACTGATGGGAGACTGATACCAATACACATCATTTCATTGCAAGTAGTAAATATTAACAAAAAGGTAGACACATGAATGAATTAAAAGCATATTTGCATATTTACTGATTTAGCAGTTGTGGTTGGGATGACCAGATTACCCTGGTTCAAGCCACTGCCATTTTCCACTTGAACAAAGCAACAGTCTCCTAATTTAGTTACATATCTCTAATCTTGCCTTCCTATCCATTTTTAAAAAATCAGTTTCATTGACATATAAGCACACATAGTACAATTCATCTATTTAAAACACACAATTCAATTTATTGTATTCACATAGCAGTACTCCATCACCACAGTCAATTTGAGAACATTTTCATTACGCCAAAAAGAAAATGCATTTCCCTTAACCATAATCTCCCAAACTCCTAATCCCTCAGATGTAGGTGACCACTAATCTCCTCTCTGTCTCTGTAGATTAGCCTATTCTGAGCATTCTATTTGCATATAAACCAATAATATGTGGTCCTTTGTGACTGGTTTCTTTCACAGAATGTTTTCAAAGTTCATACATGTTTTACAATTCACAGGCACTGCATTTATTTTTATTGTCTAATATTTCATTGTATGCATATGTCACATTTTATGTATCCATTCATCAGATGATGGATACTTGGATTGCTTCCACTTTTTGAGTATTAGGATAAATACTGTATGTAGGATTTCAATACTTTAAGGCCATGAACTTTTTGTACCTTGTTTTAGGTCCCTGAATATGTTCCAGTGTCTCCTAGTTTACAGTCTGTGGGAACTTGAATAACATTTGTATGAAAATTATATAAATCTTAATTATGTTAAATTGGTTCACAGTGCATTTCAGGTCTCCTATATCCTACTTCCCTGTATATTCATTCCATCTTTGAGAGTTTGATATTGAAACTCCAATCAAAAATCTTAATTTATTTGCTAAAATATTATATAGTGGAACTGTATGTAACCTTGTTCTGTATTTACCAGGTCTTCTATAAATGTGTTATCATACTATTATAATTTAACAAAATAAAAATTTTAAAGTATAAACAAGATAATACTGTATAAACATTTGTATGGACATGTGTTTTAATTTCTCATGGGTACATATTCAGAAGTGGGATTGCTGTAACATATGATAATTCTAGATTTAATATTTGAGGAAACACCAGACTCTTCCAAAATGATTGAATCATTTTACATTCTCATAGCAGTATATAAGGGTTGCAATGTCTCCACATCTTAGCCAACACTTGTTATTACTTATCATTTTAAAATTATTGATTTGGCCAAAAAGTTCATTTAAAGTTTGTATATGCTCTTTAGAGAAGACTCAAACGAACTTTTCGGCCAACCCCAATATAATCATTCTAAGAAATGAATGGTCCCCAGGTCATTAGGTACCCAATATGCAACTGGAGATCAGTGGAGAAATAAATCCAGACAGAATAAAGGGATACAGCCAAAGCAAAAACAGTTATGGATGTGACTGGTGATAGAAGCAAGATCCGATGCTGTAAAGAGCAGTACTGCATAGGAACCTGGAATGTCAGGTCCATGAATCAAGGCAAATTGGAAGTGGCCAAACAAGATTCGTTCCTGACCTCAGTGTAGGATAGCTCCTCTAGGCCCTCCTGTGGCTGCCCAGCCACCACTCCTCAGGTTGCCGCCGGCCCTGGCCTCGGGCGTGGGTGGCTCCTCTCAGCTGCCGCTCCTGGCCTCGGGGGCAAGGTGGCTTCTCCCGGCTGCCCCAGACCTCAGACGTGGGGTATCTCCTCCTTGCCGCCACTGGCCTCGGACGTGGGGTAGCTCCTCCTGGCCGCCACCCTGACCTCAGAAGCGGGGTGTCTCCTCCCGGCTGCTGCCCCTGACCTCGGACGCAGGGTAGCTCCTCTCGGCCATTCCTGCGCTGTCGCAACCTGGCACTCTAGGCCACTGACCCTGACCTCAGACGTGGGGTAGCTCTTGGCCACGCTCAAGTACGGTGGCCGCCTCCGCCGCCTGCGCTCAAGTGCTCAAGTGCGGCAGCCGCCTTTTACTTAATTCATAAAAATAAAATTTTTTTACCAAGTATATTAAATTTATGAAATCTGGCCTATTAGAGCAATGTGCTCTTTAGAAAGATAATTTAACTAACCAGATTCATAAATGGAAGAATCTAATTATGCTATCTCCTTAAAAGTACTGACTAAATTTTGCCAGAGGTAAAAATATAATTATTAGGTTTGTAAGCTCAATTAAAAAGCTTTAAAAAAAAAAAACCTAGGTTTATGAATGTATGATTATAATCAATTTAATAGCAATTGTTTATTCCAAAACAAATTCTGAATAATCTTTTCTGTATACAAAAGCTTTCAGCACCACCCTAAACCTTCCTGTCATTCAATTCAACAACAGTCTGGAGATAAATAAGACTCCCATTCCTTAAAGGGACCTCAGTTCAGTTTAGCTTTTTGTTTGTATTTTTTGTAAAGTCACTCATTCGTGTCCGACTCTTTGTGACCCCATGGACTGCAGCCCACCAGGCTCCTCAGTCCATGAGATTCTCCAAGCAAGAATACTGGAGTGGGTTGCCATTTCCTTCTCCAGGGCATCTTCCCGACCCAGGGATCGAACCTGATTTCCCGCATTGTAGGCAGACGCTTTAACCTCTGAGCCACCAGGGAAGTCCTTAGCATCCCTTTATGGAGTGTGTCCTCTGGGGGCTAACACAATGTTAGCACCGGATATTCAACAATGAAAAGACCCACTGTCTGCCTTCAATAGTTTGCTGGGGAGACAGACATAGACACCCACAGCTCACCTTACACTTCACTGCACTGTGAAACTCAAAGTACTTGAGGGATGAGTTGACTCCTTTCTATACCACCCAGTGGACTAGAACTCATGGTTGCTGATGCCATCTTGCCATTGCTGGCTTAGAATGCTTTTGGTTTTTTTTTTTTTTAATCTATTTATTTATTAATTGAAGGATAGTTGCTTTACAGAATTTTGTTGCTTGCTGTCAAACATCAACATGAACCAGCCATAGGTATAATTTGTCCCCTCCTTCTTGAACCTCCCTCCCATCTCCCTCCCCATCCCACCCTCTAGGTTGACACAGAGCCCCTGTTTGAGTTCCCTGAGCCATACAGCAAATTCCCATTGGCCATCTATTTTACATATGGTAATGTAAGTTTCCATGTTACTCTCTCCACACATCTCACCCTTTCCTCCCTCCCCCTCACCCCCCATGTCCTAGTATAGTTTATTGGTAAAACCTAGAACTATTTAAGAGGCCAGACTCCTTTCACTGGAGTAATTAAAAATTACCACCATACTTTAGAATAGAAAACATAGGCTAAATTTCTACAGTTGTTGTTCAGTCACTAAACTGTGTCCAACTTTTGCGACTTGATGGGCTGCAGCATGCCAGGCTTCCCTGTCCTACACTATCTCCCAGAGTTTGCTCAAATTCATGTCCATTAAGTCAGTGATGCTATCTAACCATTTCATCCTCTGTCATCCTCTTCTCCTCTTGCCTTCAATCTTTCCCAGCATCAGGATCTTTTCCAATGAATCAGCTCTTTGCAGCAGGTGGCCAAAGTACTGGAGCTTCAGCATCAGTTCTTCCAATGAATATTCAGGGTTGATTTCCTTTTGGACTGACTGGTTTGATCTCCTTGCTGTCCAAGGGACTCTCAAGAGTCTACCCCAGCACTATAATTCAAAAGCATCAATTCTTCTCCACTCAGCCCTCTTTATGGTCCAACCCTCACATCCCTACATGACTACTGGAAAAACCATAGCTTTGAACACACAGACTTTTGTCAGCAAAGTGATGTCTTTGCTTTTTAATATTCTGTCTAAGTTTGTCATAGCTTTCCTTCCAAGGAGCAAGCATCTTTTAATTTCATGGCTGCAGTCACCATCTAAAGGGGTTTTGGAGCCCAGGAAAATAAAATATATCACTGTTTCCACTTTTTTCCCTTCTATTTGCCATGAAATGATGGAACTGGATGCTGTGATCTTAGATTTTTTTAATGCTGAGTTTCAAGTCAGCTTTTTCACTCTTCTCTTTCACCCTCATCATGAGGCTCCTTAGTTCCTCTTCACTTTCTGCCATAAGTATGGCATCATCTGCATATCTGAGTGTGCTTAGTCACTCAGTCATGTCTGACTCTTTGTAATCTCATGAACTATAGCCTTCCAGGCTCCTCTGTCCATGAGGATTCTCCAGGCAAGAATACTGGAGTGGGTTGCCTTGCCCTCCTCCAAGGGATCTTCCCAACCCAGGGATCGAATCAGGTCTCATGCATTGCAGGTACATTCTTTACCATCTGAGCCACCAGGGAAGCCCAAGAATACTGGAGTGGGTAACCTGTTCCTTCTCCAGGGAATCATCCCAACCCAGGAATCAAACCAAGGTCTCCTGCATTACAGGCAGATTCTTTCCCAGCTGAACTACCAGGGAATCCCATATAAAGGGAACCACCATTGACTCTTTTCATACTGTTCATATACGTCAAGGCTGTATATTGCCACCCTGCTTATTTAGCTTCTATGCAGAGTACATCATGAGAAACACTGGACTGGAAGAAACACAAGCTGGAATCAAGATTGCTGGGAGAAATATCAATAACCTCAGATATGCAGATGACACCACCCTTATGGCAGAAAGTGAGGAGGAGCTAAAAAGCCTCTTGTTGAAAGTGAGAGAGGAGAGTGAAAAAGTTGGCTTAAAGCTCAACATTCAGAAAACGAAGATCATGGCATCTGGCCCCATCACTTCATGGGAAATGGATGGGGAAACCGTAGAAACAGTGTCAGACTTTGTTTTTGGGGGCTCCAAAATCACTGCAGATGGTGACTGCAGCCATGAAATTAAAAGGCGCTTACTTCTTGGAAGAAAAGTTATGACCAACCTAGATAGTATATTCAAAAGCAGAGACATTACTTTGCCGACTAAGGTCCATCTAGTCAAGGCTATGGATTTTCCTGTGGTCATGTATGGATGTGAGAGTTGGACTGTGAAGAAGGCTGAGCACAGAAGAATTGATGCTTTTGAAATGTGGTGTTGGAGAAGACTCTTGAGAGTCCCTTGGACTGCAAGGAGATCCAACCAGTCCATTTTGAGGGAGATCAACCCTGGAATTTCTTTGGAAGGAATGATGCTAAAACTGAAGCTCCAGTACTTTGGTCACCTTATGCGAAGAGTTGACTCATTGGAAAAGACTCTGATGCTGGGAGGGATTGGGGGCAGGAGGAGAAGGGGACGACCGAGGATGAGATGGCTGGATGGCATCATGGACTCAATGGACGTGAGTCGAGTGAACTCCGGGAGTTGGTGATGGACAGGGAGGGCTGGCGTACTGTGATTCATGGGGTCGCAAAGAGTCAGACACGACTGAGCGACTGAACTGACTGAACTGACCATTGACTCATCTGTTGTCTGGGTTGCAGTGTTGTGCTATGCTTAGTCACTCAGTTGTGTCCTGACTCTTCAGGACCCCATGGACTGTAGCCTGCCAGGATCCTCTGTCCGTGGGATTTCCTAAACAAGAATACTGGAGTGGGTTGCCATGCCCTCCTCCATATCTGAAGTTGATGATATTTTCCCTGGCAATCTTGACTCATACAGCCTGATGATGTACTCTGCATAGAAGTTACATAAATAGGGTGACAATGTACATCCCAGTCAGTTGTTCCATATCCAGTTTTAATTGTTGCTTCTTGACCTACATATTGGCTTTTCAGAAGACAAGTAAGGTGTCCTGGTGTTACCATCTCTTTAAGAATTTCCCACAGTTTGCGTGATCCACACAGCCAAAGGCTTTAGCATCAAAATGAAGCAGAAGTAGATGTTTTTCTGGAATTCTCTTGCTTTCTCTATGATCCAGCAAATGATGGCAATTTGATCTCAGATTCCTCTGTCTTTTCTAAATCCAGCTTGTACATCTGGAAGCTCTTGGTTTGAGTTTAAGCTAGCTTGAAGGATTTTGACCAGTACCTTTCTAGCAGGTGAAATGAGCACAATTGTACAGTAGCTAGAACATTCTTTGGCACTGCCCTTCTGTGAGATTGAAATGAAAATTGACTTTTTTCAGTCCTCTAGCCACAGCTGGGTTTTCCAAATTTGCTGTCATATTGATTGCAGCACTTTCACAGCATCATCTTTTAGGATTTGAAATAGCACAACTGAATTTTCATCATCTCCACTAGCTTTGTTCTAGTAATTCTTCCTAAGGCCTGCTTGACTTCATACTCCAGGATGTCTGGCTCTAGGTGAGTGACCACACCATGGTGGTTATCCTGGCCATTAAGATCTTTTCTGTATAGTTCAGTGTGTCTTGACACCTCTTCTTAATCTCCCCTGCTTCTGTTAGGTCCTTACAAATTTCTGCCCTTATGGTGCCCAGTCTTGCATGAAATGTTCCCTTGATATTTCCAATTTTCTTGAAGAGATCTCTAGTCTATTCCATTCTACTGTTTCCCTCTACTTCTTTGAAGTGTTTTTCCTCTTATCTTTCTTGTTATTCTCTGGAACTCTGCATTCAGTTGGGTATATCTCTCCCTTTCTCCCTTGCTTTTTGCTTCTCTTCTTTCCTCAGCTATTTGTAAAGCCTACTCAGATAACCAGTTTGCCTCCTTGCATTTCTTTTTCTATGGCCTGGTTTTGGTCTCTGCCTCCTATACAGTGTTACTAACCTCCATCCATAGTTCTTCAGGCACTCTGTCTACCAGATCTAATCCGTTGAATCTATTCATTACCTCCACTGTATAATCATAAGGAAATTGATTTCGGTCACATCTGAATGGTTTTCCCTACTTTCTTCAATTACAGTGTGAATTTTGCAATAAGGAGCTGATGATGTGAGCCACAGTCATCTTCAGATCTTATTTTTGCTGACTGCAAAGAGTTTCTTCCACCTTTGGCTGCAAAGAATAAAATCAATCTGATTTTGGTATTGACTATTTGGTGATGTCCATGTGTAGGGTCATCTCTTGGGTTGTTGGAAAAGGGTATTTGCTATGACCATTGTGTTCTCTTGACAAAACTCTGTTAGCCTTTGCCCTGCTTCATTTTATACTTCAAGGCCAAACTTGCATGTTACTCTAGGTATCTCTTGACTGTCTACCTTTGCATTCCAGTCCCCTATGATGAAAAGGACATCTTTTTTCTGGTGTTAGTTCTAGAAGGTCTTGTAGGTCTTCACAGAAACAGTCAACTTCAGCTTCTTCAGCATCAGTGTTTGGGGCAAAGTGTTTGGATTACTATGATATTGAGTGGTTTGCCTTGGAAACGAACCAAGATTATTCTGTCATTTTTGAGACTGCACCCAAGTACTGCATTTGGAACTCCTTTGTTGACATGATGGCTATTCAGTTTCTTTTAAAGTATTCTTGCCCACAGTAGTAGATACAATGGTCATCTGAATTAAATTCGCCCATTCCCATCCATGTAAGTTCACTGAATCCTAGAATGTCGATGTTCACTCTTGCCACCTTCTGCTTGACTGCCTATAATTTACCTTGATTCATGACCCTAACAGTCTAGGCTCCTATGGAATATTGTTCTTTACAGCACTGGACTTTACTTTCACCATCAGACATATCCACAACTGAGCACAGTTTCCACTTTGGCCCAGCCACTTCATTCTTTCTGGAGCTGTTAGTAATTGCCCTCTGCTCTTCCTCAGTACCATACTGGACACCTTCTGATCTGGGGTCTCACTTTCCAGTGTCATATCTTTTTGCCTTTTCATACTGTTCGTGTTCATGTAAGAATGCTGAAGTGGTTTGCCAGTCCCTCTTCCAGTGGACCATGTTTTTCCAGAACTCTTCACTATGGCCCATCTGTCTTGGGTGGCCCTACATGGCTTCCTTAAGTTATGCAAGCCCCTTTGCTACAACAAAGCTGTGATAAAAGTGAGCATAACCAAATAACATACTGGCTACATGGAATATCTCAATATATTGAATGTATATACTATACATAAAAATACAACTGAAAAAAAAATTTACCTTAATATAACACTACAGCATCACTTTATATGAGGAAACTTTATCATTCAAGGATTTTTGTATCTGTGGGTGATCCTGGAACCAATACTCCCCAAATATCAAGGGATGACTGAATTTAATCTCTAAGTTTCCAATTTTGATATGCAAAAGAACTTCTACAGAATGATCTGTTATGTTCAGCTTTCTTAAAGGAGGTAGCCAAATAAATTTTAACTGATGTCAGTTTTTCTTTCATTGTATCTGTTTTCTGTCACTATTCACTTGAATGAATGAAATTATTCAAAACCACTCAATGTGCATCAATAAATATTTGTTAAAGAGTACTCTAATGATATTGTTCCCCTTGATTTTAATGAAAGGAAAATTCAAATATGTCTTCTTTCCCTTTGCCCAACTTCCACTACTAGAAAATGAGAATTTCTCAGGATTAGCAATAAGAAAATGATATACAAGTCAGCCACATCCTAGGATGTCAACATTTTCCTCTTTTGCTAGGATAATTTACATCTGAAGAGTCAAATACAGCAAGACAAAGCCTGGTGGTGCTTCTTTCTTATGAAATACACTTGACCTTGTGCAGTGGGAGGGAAGGGGGCACAGCATAACCTTTGAAAGAATGGCATAGCACAAGAACACAACATAAACTGATTAGAATCAAATGGATCCAAGATGGCAAGCAAGTGAACTTCAACTAGACCCTGGTCTTCAGTACACATTCATTGTAACACATCAGCAAGCTAAATGGCATGCCCAGAGGCACGCTGATGGTTCCAAGACCAAAAAGTAGGTGATGGCCTAATTCCTGGAAATCTCTGCCCCTTCCTCAACACAGTTGGAATAATCCTCCCACTCAAGAGCCTGTAAAATTAGCCAGCCCATAAAGGGTAACCACACTGCATTTTGAGGTCGCTCTTGCCTTTTGCAGTGGCCCACATTCTTGCCTCAGCAGTGTGTTTCTCTCAAGGCTGCTCCTGCCTTTTGAGATGGTACACACTCTGTAGAGTGTTTCTCTCTAAATAAATTCACTCCTTACCTATCTCTTTGTCTCATTGAATTCTCTTCTCCATGAGACATTAAGAAGTAGAACTTCATCAGGTGGTAAAACCAGGTTTGTGGCCTCAGTTGAAAGACTGTGGGTTTTGGCTGGGCAAGTCCTGGGCTCATGGGTTTAAGTCTCAAACTGGGTTTTGACTGGGTGTGAGTCCTGGCACATATGTTCAAGTTCCAATCCGAGGTGAATGGTTGCACTTGGAAGGCCAGAAACATGTCCAGGGTCATACATGCCCTAGGTCTGGTGAATATGACCCGAGATGAACTGTGGAAGAATGTCAGAGATCAGGCTACTCTAATTTTTATTTTCAACCAAGAAGGTCAAGGCATCCTCAAGGCCCGAAGGCTCTAGTGGCTGTCCATGCTGAGAAGCAGACTAAATCTGGGACTAAAGGTCTCATAGTATTTAAGACAGTGAGCCTTCTTAGAGTGCCATTTACGGTACAGGTTCATATTTCTATCCATTTAACATTACTAGCCACAGAGGTTTTTAAAACAGGACACTGACCTTTCTTTCACTCTCACTTAGCTTTTCAGTTGGTGAGTGCTGAAGTGAAGATACACATAACAAACTTTCCTGGGAGTTTACCATGTGGCAGACAACACTCTCTACCCTGGGTACGTATCATTTCTCATTTAATCTCCTCAACAGCCTGTGAGGTCACTCCTCTCATCATCCCTATTTTATGGATGAGAAAATTGAGGCTTACAAAGGTTTGGGGACTTGCTCAGGACCAGTTACAGAGCTGAAATATAAACCCTGTTTTGTCTGGCTCTATAGGACAAGCCTTTAACCACTAGGTCACTCTTCAGCTGATCAAATCAAGGACCCCTGAAAATCATGAGCAGCAGTAAACCTCTTCCATCTTCTCTATTAGAGAAGATCCACACACTTCATCAGTGGGGCAATCTGAATCTGTCTTTTTATGGGAAAATGGTAAACCCTGAAATGAAGCTAACATCATGCATGGGTTTTTTATAATAAAAGGAAATTCAAAACAGAATTTCAAAGAAAGACAGTGTCCCATTGCATACACAGGGTAGGGCTACTATGCCCAGAGGCCATAGAGTCAAAAGGTAAAAGCAGCAAGATTAAATAATCAAGGTTAAGACATTTTTGTCTGTTTGATGCAATATCCTATCATAACTGATCCAAGTTTGGCATTGGAGTACAAAGGCTAATGGAGTTTTCCAAGAGAACACACTGGGCATAGCAAACACTCTCTTCCAAAAAGAAAATGCACAACTCCACAAATGGACATCACCAAATCAGTTCAGTTCAGTTGCTCAGTCATATCTTACTCTTTGAGACCCCATAGACTACAGCATGCCAGGCTTACCTTACCTTACCATCACCAACCCCGGGGTTCACTCACAATCATGTCCATCAAGTCAGTGATGCCATCCAACCATCTCATCCTCTGTCAGCCCCTTCTCCTCCTGCTTTCAATCTTTCCCAGAATCAGGGTCTTTTCCAACAAGGCAGTTCTTCACATCACGTGGCCAAAGTACTGAAGCTTCAGCTTCAGCATCAATCCTTCCAATGAATATCCAGGACTTATTTCCCTTAGGATTGACTGGTTGGATCTCCTTGCAGTCCAAGGGACTCTCAAGAGGATTCTCCAGCACCACAGTTCAACAGCATGAATTCTTCGGCGCTCAGCTTTCTTTATAGTCGAACTCTCACATTCATATATGGCTACCAAAAAACCATAGCTTTCACTATGGTTTTTCATTGTAAAGCAACGTCTCTGCTTTTTAATATGCTGTCTAGGTTGGTCATAGCTTTTCTTCCAGGAGCAAGCCTCTTTTAATTTCATGGCTGCAGTCACCATCCATAGTGATTTTGGAGCCTAAAAAAATAAAGTCTGTCCCTGTTTCAATTGTTTCCCCTGTTATTTGCCATGAAGTGAGCCATGATCTTCATTTTATGAACATTGAGTTTTAAGCCAGGTTTTTCACTCTCCTCTGTGAATTTCATCAAGAGGCTCTTTAGTTTCTCTTCTGATTTTGATATTGACAACACCAAATGGTCAATACCAAAATCAGACTGTTTATATTTTTTGCAGCCAAAGATGGAAAAGCTCTATACAGACAACAAAAACAAGACCAGGAGCTGACTGTGGCTCAGATCATGAACTCCTTATTTCAAAATTCAGATTTAAATGAAGAAAGTAGGGAAAACCACTACACCATTCAGGAATGAGGCAAATCAAATGCCTTATAGTTACATAGTGGAAGTGACAAACAGATTCAAGGGATTAGATCTGACAGACAGCGTTCCTGCAAAATGATGGATAGAGGTTCATAGCACTGTACAGGAGGCAGATATCAAAACCATCCCCAAGAGAAAGAAACACAAAAAGGCAAAATGAGGAGGCCTTAAAACAGCTGAGAAAAGAAGAGAAACTAAAGGCAAAGGAGAAAAGGAAAGATATATCCATCTAAATGCAGAGTTCCAAAGAATAACCTAGAGAGATGAGAGAGTCTTCCTAAGTGATCAATGTAAACAAAGAGAGGAAAAGAAGAGAATGGGAAAGACTATAGATGTCTTCAAGAAAGTCAGAGATAGCAAGGGAACATTTCATGCAAAGATGGGCTCAATAAAGGACAGAAATGTTATGGACCTAACAGCAGCAGAAAATATAAAGAAGAGGTAGCAAGAATACACAGAAGGACTGTACAAAAAATGATCCTAATGACCCAGATAACCATGATGATGTGATCACTCACCTAGAGCCAGACATCCTGAAGTGCAAAGCCAAGTGGGTCTTAGGAAGTGTCACTATGAACAAAACTAGTAGAGGTGATAGAATTCCTATCAAGCTATTTCAAATCCTAAAAGACGATGCTGTGAAAGTGCTGCACTCAATATGCCAGCAAATCCTGAAAACTCAGCAGTGGCTACAAGGACTGGAAAAGGTCAGTTTTCATTCCAAACCCAAAGAAAGGCAATGCGAAAGAATGTTGAAACTACTGCACAATTGCATTCATCTCACACTCTAGCCAAGTAATGCTCAAAATTGTCCAAGCCAGGCTTCAACAGTACATGAACTATGAACTTCCATATGTTCAAGCTGGTTTTAGAAAAGGCAGAAGAACCAGAGATCAAACTGCCAAATCCGCTGGATCACTGAAAAAGTGAGAGAGCTCTAGAAAAACATCTACTTCTGCTTTATTAACTACATCAAAGCATTTGACTGTGTGGATCACAACAAACAGAAAAATTCTTAGAGATGGGAATACTAGACCACCAGACCTGCCTCCTGAGAAATCTGTATGCAGGTCAACAAGCAACAGTTAGTACTAGACATGGAAAAACAAACTGGTTCCAAATCAGGAAAGGAGTACGCCAAGGCTGTATATTGTCATCCTGCTTATTGAACTTATATGCAGAAGACATCATGGAAATGCCAGGCTGGATGAAGCACAAGCTGGAATCAAGATTGCTGGGAGAAATATCAGTAATCTCTGATACACAGATGACACCATAATTCTGGTGGAAAGTGAAGAAGAACTAAAGATCTTCTTGAAGAAAGTAAAACAGGGGAGTGAAAAAGTTGGCTTAAAACTCAATTTTCCGAAAAGTAAGATCATGGCATCCGGTCCCATCACTTCATGGCAAATAGATAGGGAAACAATGGAAACAGTGGCAGACTTTATTTTGTGGAGCCCTAAAATCACTGCCAAAGCCTTTGACTGTATGGATCACAATAAACTGTGGAAAATTCTGAAAGAGATGGGAACACCAGACCACCTGACCTGCCTCTTGAGAAATCTGTACGCAGGTCAGGAAGCAACAGTTAGAACTGGACATGGAACAACAGACTGGTTCCAAATAGGAAAAGGAGTATGTCAAGGCTGTATATTGTCACCCTGCTTATTTAACTTATATACAGAATATATCATGAGAAATGCTGGGCTGGAAGAAGCACAAGCTGGAATCAAGATTGCCGGGTGAAAAATCAATAACCTCAGACATGCAGATGACACCACCCTTATGGCAGAAAGTGAAGAGGAACTGAAAAGCCTCTTAGTTCTGTGAAAGTGAAAGAGGAGAGTGAAAATGTTGGCTTAAAGCTCAACATTCAAAAAACGAAGATCATGGCATCTGGTCTCATCACTTCATGGGAGATAGATGAGGAAACAGAGGAAACAGTGTCAGACTTTATTTTTCTGGGCTCCAAAATCACTACAGATGGTGACTGCAGCCATGAAATTAAAAGACACTTACTCCTTGGAAGAAAAATTATGACCAACCTAGATAGCATATTCAAAAGCAGAGACATTACTTTGCCAACTAAGGTCCATCTAGTCAAGGCTATGGTTTTTCCAGTGGTCATGTATGGATGTGAGTTAGACTGTGAAGAAAGCTAAGTGCTGCAGAATTGATACTTTTGAACTGTGGTGTTGGGGAAGACTCTTGAGATCCCTTGGACTGCAAGGAGAGCCAACTAGTCCATTTTGAAGGAGATCAGCCCTGAGTGTTCTTTGGAGGGAACGATGCTGAAGCTGAAACTCCAGTACGAATGATGCTGAACCTGAAACTCCAGTACTTTGGCCACCTCATGTGAAGAGTTGACTCATTGGAAAAGACCCTGATGCTGGGAGGGATTGGAAGCAGGAGGAGAAGGGGATGACAGAGGATGAGATTGCTGGATGGCATCACTGACTCGATGGGTGTGAGTCTGGGTAAACTCCGGGAGTTGGTGATGAACAGGGAGGCCTGGCATGCTGTAATTCATAGGGTCACAAAGAGTCAGACATGACTGAGCGACTGAACTGAATTGAACTGAAAATCACTGCAGATGGTGACTGCAGCCATGAAATTAAAAGATGCTTTATCCGTGGAAGAAAAGCTATGACTGACCTAGAGAGCGTATTAAAAAGCAGAGACATTACTTTGCCAACAAAGTTCCATATTGTCAAAACTATGGTTTTTCCAGTGGTCATGTATGGATGTGAGAGTTGGACCATAAAGAAAACTGAGTGCCAAAGAACTGACGCTTTTGAACTGTGGTGCTGGAGAAGACTCTTGAGAGTCTCTTGGACTTCAAGGAGATCCACCCAGTCAATCCTCAAAGAAATCAGTCCTGAATATTCATTGCAAGGACTGATGCTGAAGCTGAAACTCCAATACTTTGGCCACCTGATGCGATGAGCAGACTCATTGGAATAGATCCTGATGCTGGGAAAGATTAAAGGTGGGAGAAGGGATGCAAAGGATGAAATGTTTGGATGGCATCACTGACTCAATAGACATGAGTTTGAGTAAACTCCAGCAGTTGGTAACAGACAGGGAAGCCTGGCCTGCTGTGGTCTGTGGGGTTGCAAAGAGTCGGACATGACTGAGCAACTGAACTGAACTGAAGTCCTCAGAAGAAAAGCCATGAAAAACCTTGACAGCATATTAAAAAGCAGAGACATTACTTTGCTGACAAAGGTCCATATATCAGATCTATGGCTTTTCCAGTAGTCATGTATGGATGTAAGACTTGGATCATAAAGAAGACTGAATGCCGAAGAACTGATGCTTTCGAATTGTGGTGTTGGAGAAGGCTCTTGAGAGTCCCTTGGACAGCAAGGTGATCAAAGCAGTCAATCCTAAAGGAAATCAGTCCTGAATATTCATTGCAAGGACTAATGCTGAAGCTCTAACACTTCTGGTCACCCAATTTGAAGAGTTGACTCATTTGAAAAGACCCTAATACTGGGAATGATTGAGGGCAGGAGGAGAAGGGGGGACAGAGAATAAGACCGTTGGATGGCAGCACTGACTCAACTGGCATGAGTTTGAGCAAACCCCAGGAGTCAGTGAAAGACAGGGAAGCCTGGCATGTTGTAGTCCACGGGGTTGCAAAGAATCAGACACAACTAAACGACTGAACAATGGCAGTGCAATCTAGTAGTTCCACTTCTGGTTATTTATCCAAAGAAAATGAAAACATTAATTCAAAAAGAAACATGTTCTTCTTTGTTCACTGCAAAACTATTTACAATAGCTGAGATACGGAAACAAAGTAGGTGTCCAACAACAGATGGATACAAAAGATTTAGCATATATACATACATATATATAGATATATGCACACACAGTGCATATGTGTATATATATACTGGAATATTACTCTTCCATAAAAAGAATGAAATCTTGCCATTTGCAGCAACATGGATGGACCCAGAGGGTATTATGCTAAATTAAGTATGTTAGAAAGAGAAAGACAAATACCATGTGATTTCACTTGTAGGTATAATCCAAAAACCAAAGTAAAATAGGAATAGACTTGTAAGTACAGAGAACAAACTGGTAGTTGCCAAAGGGGAATGAGGTGGGGAGATTTGTGAAATAGGTAAGGGGGACTAATAGGTAAAAGCTTCCTGTTATAAAATAAATAAGTCTCAGGGATGTAATGTACACACAGGAAATACAGTTGATAATATCGTAACAACTTTGTATGATGAAGGATCGTAACGGATTTATTTGGTGATTGTTTTGTAATGTATAAAAATATTGAATTGTTATGCTGAACACCTCAAAATAATATCATATTGTGTGTTAATTACAACTCAATACAAAAAAAGACATCAAGTTACTCTGTAGATCAGAATCATGCTCTGCACAGCTGAGTGGGGTCAGGCGATGACCCTGAGTTAAGGGTGGTACTTGGTACACCTGGGGTGAACCCCTGAGGACCCGACACACCAAGGTCTTTGCCACAACTGTCATCACATTGCTTGGTCTTTCTAAAACTTTCACAGTGGTGGTGGTTTTGTGGAAAGGATGAGGGAGAAGAATAGCTATTGAAAGGTCCTCTGAACCTTGGACAGGTGGGATTCTATAAACCCATAAGGGGATGTTGCAAGCTTCCAATGTAAGCAAAACAGATTTCTCCCTTCAGTATAAGACACATACATCTGACTGAAAATTGAAAATTTGAAATCTTTTCTGCTAGTTTTTTCATCTTTTCATATGAGAGAATTTTATTTGAAATGTCATTTTTAATTAGTCTTCAGCATCCACTATATCCAGCAAAATAGTTGTCTTTATATTTCTATAAGTCTTCTTTACTAGCATTTAATAATAAATAACACATACCCAGCACCTAATGTGAATAAAGCATTACTTTAAGCATATACATACTAATTCATTACACACAAAAAACTCTATCAAGCTGAAGCCATCATTATCCGTATTTCCCAGATGAGAACAAGAGGTGCAGTGCCCAAGGTCACATGGACAGTAAGTGATGCTGAGATTCAATCCAGGCGCACTGACCGCACAGTCTAGCTGTATCTTTCACCACTGCACGAAGCCTAATTTGAGTCTTCAAAGCTAAGAACTTTCAACAGTGTAACATTAGTCATCTTTCTCTAGTTCTAGAATCAAGAATGAGACAAAGTGCTGGCAAGTTATATATTGAGTCTAGGTAGAGACGCACCCCACAGGTTCCAGGATATACCCCTCCTATGACACAGCCAAGCAAATCATGTGATCTCTTTCTCAAGCAGGCAAAGAGGAAAGGAAGTGAAGCCAGCTTACTGATCTTGGGCAGCAGCTTGATGGGGACAAGGAGAGACAGGGTACCAAAATGAAGCTGCAGAGAAATCCAGAGCCAATCTCCAGCACCTAAAACAGACCATCGAGAACTTCCCTGGCAGTCCAGGGGCTACGAGTTTGCCTGCCAATCAGCGTACACAGTTTTGATCCCTGTTCTGGGAAGATTCCACATGTCATGGAGCAACTAAACCTTAAGTACTGAAACCCACATGCCTGTGCTCCACAACTAGAGAAGCCACCACAATGAGAAGCCCGCCACAGCCAGAGAGGAGTCCTTGCTCACCACAACGAGAAGAAGCCTGTGTGCAGCAACCAAGACCCAGCATAGGCCTAAATAAATAATAAAATAATAAATCAGGGTATCAAAGCAAAGCCGAAGCACACACAGCACCCGAGGAACTGTAACGTAAGGCCAGCAGAAGAGAGAGAATCAGAAGAGATGACAGCTTGCAGGTAATCCAGACACATCCTGGAGATGGGCACAAATGACCACTGGGGAAATCTCATATGCTTTCAGCACATGTGCACAGATAGGTCAGGTCCATTCACAAGAGCAGGAACAAGATAAACAGTCATAAATTCTATGACCATCAGAGCTGGTGCACAGGACGTACGTACATAAACTTCTATGTAAGATAAGCAGTAAGAGTATGTCTGTCGTAAGCTGAGGGATAAACAAGGCAATTCAGACCATAAAATTCCAAAGGATCAATAATATATGCAGGGAATTAACTTTACAATAAAGTTAACAGACACACAGATAAAATATCAAGGAAGTAAAAATCTTGACTAGCTGTAACCCTGACTAGTAATTCTTTTTATTATGGTCTTCAATACAATTTAACAGAAGTATTGATCTTCTAGTATATGTGATGGAGGACACTAGGAGTTACAGGGATTCAAATGCCATTAAATTGCAACTGCACAAGGTAAGCGCAATCCATCACCTTACTAACACAGTAAACAACTGCAGTACCATGAGGAACATCAAGAAAAGAGCTGGTCAGAACAAGGAAACATTTAGAGGAAGGAAGTGGCATTTGAGAGACACCTAAAATCTCTCCAGTGAAAAGGACAGGCAAGGAAAGACAGGGAATGATGTGGACAGAACTAGGGTGGTGCCAATGGGTATAAGTGAAAGGACCAAAGTAAGAAACACTGCAGCCCTTGGCAGCTAGTGCGGTCAGATTTGGGGAGAAATCAAAGGTGAGAGGAAACATCTTCCTTTATAGAGTATCTTCATCGTAGACGGGCACTAGGACAGCCTCTTGAAAGGAGACCTCACACTGTTCCTAAGAACCACCTCCCTCAGCATCCCTTGCCATCACCACCACCCAGGCTTCAGGAGAGGGGCTGCAAGCCCTGGACACTCTGACTAAAGCTAATTAATAACCCTTCCCTTAAATCACTGCACCCCCAGCAGTGTTTCACGTTCTCCACTTTGACCTCCACAATACATCTGAGACAAAACCAACATATTTGGAGAGAATTTACTAAAGGCTAATAGTGAAGTTGCTCAGTCGTGTCCGACTCTTTGCGACCCCGTGGACTGTAGCCTACTACGCTCCTCTGTCCATGGGATTTTCCAGGCAAGAGTACTGGAGTGGGTTGCCATAGGGATTGATAAAAGGGAAGAAACCCCCAAAGATATAATGAATCAGAGACAAGGTAGAGGTTAGCCCCCTCAGCCCATACAGCACAGTTGGCATCAGGCCTTCCCATCTCCCACATCTTCCCAGATGGCAGATACTGTGTTTAATGACTGGGTACCCCTCAGAGTCAGGCTCCTCAGAGTCAGCCCAGGAGAGCAAACACATGAGCACAGCCTGCGCTGTCTCCCATGCCCCACTGTGGAATCTACTGTTTACGTAGTCAATTAACTAGCCAATTATATGAGACCTGATCTTGCTCTTCACCCTTATAATTCTCAACAATGAAAACCACAGCCACCCCAACAAACAGCAAAACACATACCCCACACCATACCAAATGCATAAACACAACCATAGAAAGGATCCATTAACAAATACAGAAAGTGTTTAAAAGGAGCTGATTAATGAAGACAGGCGTGGAGGAGTGAGAAAGAAAGAGTCGAAGGGAAATGACCTAGGTTTGTGAAGTGGTCGATCTTGAAAAGTCGAAAATACATCCAGGCAGAGATACACAGCAGGTAAAAAAAAATGGGGGGGGGGGAGGTGTTGCTCAGTCGTGTCTCTTTGGGAACCCATGGTCTGTCAATGGAATTCTCTAGGCAAGAATACTGGAGTGGGTTGCCACTCCCTTCTCCCAGAGATCTTCCCAACCCAGGGACTGGCTTGAACTGGGGTCTCCTGCACTGCAGGCAGATTCTTTACCATCTGAGCTACAGTTAATAAAGGAGGTTAACGCTAGAAACGCTAAAAAAAAAAGTTGCAGTTCTGGGAATGTTTAAGTAGAAACTGTAAAAAAAAAGAGGCAAGGGAGAGGAAGAAGAAAGCTTTGAGAATACCTCTATCACACTGAGTAGGGGACACAAGAGGAAAAACAGAATTGCAAGACAGAGGCCCAGAGGATGCAAATGAGACAGGAGGTGGTAAAGAAGACACACTCAAGAAAGAGGAAGTGGGCAGCTTTAGAGAATGAGGCAGGTTAAACCAAGCAAGCCCACTGGATAGAAAGTAAAGATAGAAAGTAAAGCACTCCACAGCTGCTTTTGGAGTGGCAGAATTTAGCACAGTGGTAGGGGAGGTCAGAACCTGGGTGAAGGTGATCAGCAAGAAGGGGTGGGGCATATGCCTTCACTTGGGGGAAGAAAGGAGATGGGATATGAAGGAATTAGGACTCTACACTTGGCTGGTACCGAGAACTCATCCATTATACTCACTGTTGTCTCTCCATTGCTAAAACTGAAGCTTCAGTACTTTGGCCACCTTATGCGAAGAGTTGACTCATTGGAAAAGACCCTGATGCTGGGAGGGATTGGGGGCAGGAGGAGAAGGGGACGACCGAGGATGAGATGGCTGGTGGCATCACGGACTCAATGGACGTGAGTCTGAGTGAACTCCGGAAGTTGGTGATGATCAGGGAGGCCTGGCGTACTGCGATTCATGGGGTTGCAGAGTCGGACACGACTGAGCGAATGAACTGAACTGAACTGAACTGTCTCTCCAGCACCAAGAGCTATTCTTGGAATAGGTACCCAAGAAATACTGTTCATGGAACGTTGCTTATTCAGTGAATGCTGTTGTTTGATTAAGAAAATGAATTAGTCAATGAATACAATACTAATACTTGAGGAAGGACAAGAGAATAATCCTGCTACGGCACTCGTGTGATTCAGGTATGAAGGCTGCAGTTACACTGTCTGAAGATCTAGTTGCAAGATAAAAGCTGTTGATGCCGTTCTCATCTGTTGGATTTAGTGTGGGGCAGAATGTCAGTCCCACCAGTGAGAGAGGCTCAGGTCAGTCTCTTTGACAGTCATCTGAAGAAAAAGGGAGTCTTTCAGTACCGGACATTAGAACTCAGAGGAAAACACCAGGACAATTGCAGAGTCGAAATCCCTCCCTGCTGTGAGCATGAAAGCATCAAGACATGCTGAAAGGAGATCCCAGAAGCAGGGGGTAGAGAGGGGCAGGTTGTCAAGAAGGGGCTCTCCATGTGGAGGGCAGTGAGAGCAAGGAACTGAAAACCCAGATGAGTGTCCTCAGGGCTGGGAGAACCCTTTTGGGCTAGAGGACACCCAACTCAGGCTACTGGTTCTTGTCCTCTGTATTAAATCTGTTTGTTCTGATCCACACTTAAAGTCTTTGGAAAGTTCCTGTCTGGGTCTGAGACTATGGAAGGATTCAGCCAGCACTGGTGACCCTAAATGGCAGTAAGAGCAGAAAAAGCCCAGGGATTCGTGCTCCAGACTAACCACCAAGACATCTTGAAGGTTCTGAGTTTATTTTATTAGGTGACATGGTATTCCCTTACAAGGAATCCAAGAAAGGAATTTTTTTTTTCTCCTGTTGCTTCTCATTGTGTTTTTCCTTTGATTCTGACAAGGAGAGCTGAGCAGTTCTGACATCTGAAAACTGTGGAGGACAGCAGAAAGGTTTGGTTGTAGGCACCGAGATGACGCAATTAAACAAAGCCCCAGGAGAGAGGAGAGGCCATGAGGTCCAGAGAGCTGGGAAGGCTTGTTTTTGCAAAGCAGTGCAAAGAAACATCGAGAGCAAAGAGATGGTAAGCCAACAGAGGACAGGTGAGAAGCCGAGGGGACAGAGTCAGCCAGAGAGCTGAGGCAGTGTAGAAAGTTCCCACAGCTGCTGCGGTGAGGCCGCCAGAGCACTGCAGATAAGCCTCTGGAATCTATAGGGCCTGGACTGTTGAAATTTCTAGAAACTCTAATCAGCACCATTTAATACTATTAATACCTACAGCAATACTTGGTAACCTGAAGGGTTTTTTTTGTTGTTGTTGTTTTGTTTTTTTTTTTGATTGAAGATGCAATCTTACACATGAGCCAAGTTGAGTTCACCACAATGGATCCATATCCACATATCAAGTCATAATAATGGGATAAACTCACACCTCATGGCACAGTCATCTCACAATTTTAAAAAGTTCTAGTCAAAGGAATTATAATTAATCCACCCTGCTTATTTTCCTTCAAATAGAATCAAGTTGTACTGTTTTGTACCAAGACCTTTAAGCTCTTTCAGATGAAAGAAATCTTAGAAATTATCTAGTCCAGCCTCTCCACTCCAATGACCTCAGTTTTTGACATCTGTGGCAGACCCGATCAGTCCCCACCGGCAGCCTTATGGCCCTCTCCGTTTCTCAGCCACCTTTGCGGTACACCATATAACTAAGCTCTGACCAGCCGGACACTGATGGACCTAAGCTCTGACCAGCCAGACACTGATAGGCACCCCCAGACCTGGCCCTACCTTGGATGGAGAAGGACCAGCCAACCCTCATGTCAGACTCTGCTTGAGATGTAAATAAACTTCCACTGGCATTCACAGATCTATCTTTCAGCAGCAAGCATTAATTGATTTTCAAGCCTCCTTTTAATCACTAGCAACTAATGAGTTGCCAATCATGCCAGAGAAAGTGGTAGAGATTATTATCTATACCACTTATCTAAGATACAAAGGATTAAAAAAGACAGCAAACCAGTCAGGTAACTCATGTTTAAAATATAATGGCATCTTAAATTATCTAAAGGTTATTGAGACATGACTTATAAAGCTTTTAGCCTCACCCCCTAAGAACCGAGAAATAAGCTACAGAGGTCTTAAAACAATCCAGCCTGAGAGCTAAATGGCACTTTACAGCTTTGATCACTAGTTAGCCTCTCAGGCTCGAGTTATTCACTCAGATCACCTTGGTGTAAATAAAACAGTCTTGGAAATCCAGTTTGTTGTCTCACATCAGATAACTTCAGATAACTACTAGGAAATTGGAAGCCGTAAGAATTACTGCTAGAAGGGCACATATTACGCATTCTGAGATCCATTTGTAAAGGATATCACCGATTTTATAAAGGATGATTGAAACTTGCCCCTCCTCAGAGTCTTGAAGACATCATTGGGGATCTGGTAAAACTGGTAAAAATGACTTGGCATCCTCAACTAGTTCTTGTAAATTTCCAAAGAAGATAGGACAATGTGTAATAGGTCTCTGTAAATGGTTACTCAAACGCGTTTCTGTGTTTAAGGCCACACACTTGCTTATTTGAAAAACTGACACGTGAGGGCCACCTTACTCCCCCAGTGTGCACATGAGGGTGTTCAAGTACACACACACTGCCATCTGCACACTGCTCAGAAGCAAAACTGAGAATCGGTGGCTCCTCCCAAACCAATTTGGGTGCTCAGACCCAGACAGAGGGAAATCAGAATTCCATAGGCAAAATCAAGATCCAAATATCATGTGAAGCAGAAAAGATCTTAAGTGACCATTCAGTTCAAGCCCCAGCAGAAGGGCGAGATGCTGGGAGGGCACCCATTCATCTCCCTGCAGAGCAGGAACCAGAGCCCATGTCCTCTGCTTTCTGAGCTCAGTATAACTATCCACATCTCACACACCCACCCACCC
>SJXQ01004535.1:356286-421398 GCA_006408695.1 Aepyceros melampus
ATCTCCACCTGCACCACCGCGCCCAGCAGCGTGGCGGCCACGAAGCTGTAGTGGTCGCGCCGCTCGCGGTCCAGGCGCCGAGCCGTGCGGATAATGCCCGTGTCCGGGTGCACTTGGAAGTCGTCCAGCAGCGGAGAGTCATCGGAATCCTCCGACAGAAAGAAGCCGCCCCCCTCCTGCTGCTGCTGCGTGGCCGGCAGCCCCGCGCGGATGTCGCCGACCAGAGTGTCTGGAGGAAGGCCCTCGTCCACGGAAAGGCTGAGTTGAACACCTGGGCAGACGAGCCCGAGGCCGCCCACAGCCACGCGTGCACGCAGAGCCCGAGCAGGAAGCGCTGCGCCCCGGCGCCGCCGCCCTGCTGCCGGCGGGGTGACCCTCCGCTTCCAGGGAGCAGGAGGCGCTTCCAGGCTGGACGCCCTTCTCCCATCCTCCGCCCTGAAGGGCTCATGTCTCCACCAGCTCCTTGGGAAGGCTCCCGGGTAACTGCTAGCTTGTGGCGGAGTGGCAGAAAAATCCAGGAGCCTCTTCGGTGTCCGAGCCAAAGAAGAAAAGACTTTGTTTGGCAAACAAACCGACAGACGCAGGAGTTCCCGTGGTTACATCTGCAACTGGTGAAGACGTCCCCCTCCCGCAGCTCGCGCAGACAGACCGGGGGAGCTCGAGCCGCTTCCGCCGCTGTCGGCCACCTTTTGAGCCCCTGGATCTCTTTACACGCGTCTCATCTCTTTTTCTCTCTCCTTTTATTCCTTTGACATCTGTTCCTTGTTCGGCTCGGCTGGTTGTTTCCCCCTGGTAAAGTCAGGTGCATTATTTCCTTTGCCAAAAAGGATGAAATTATTTAAAGCGCGCACACACGGAGAAGCTGGGGGTCGGGCCAGGGAAGAGGGTAAGGTAAGGGCGGGAGGTCGCGGGGCCCGAGCCGGAGGGAGGAAGGGAGAGGCGGATTCGACTGCGGCGCAGTCAGCGGCTCTGGGGCGGCCGCGCCCGCCGCGTCTCGGACGCCGGGGACCGCGCGCCTACCCCGGGTTCTCCTCCGCGCGTCGTGACGCGGCCGCACACTCGGGCGAACTCCCACCTGCGAGGCGCAGCTGCAGCTGGGCACGTTCCTGGTCAGGCTGGGGGCGGAGGAGAGGAGAGAAAACGTGAGAGGAGCCGGAGACGGGGAGCAGGGGCGCGTGGGGATCGCGCAGGCTGGCCTAGGCGTGAAAGTGGCTAGGGGTGGGGAAAGTGAGGGGGCAGCCCTCCGCGCTCCGTCCCTGAGACTGGCTCTGCAGCGGGCCTGACGTGGGGAGCTCCTACCGAGCGGAGAGGGCGGGGGTTATCAGTACCCTGGAGAGCCAAGCTTGTGTTCTCCATGTGGCGAGAAAGACTCGTCCCCAGCGGAAGGACAGACGGAGTCAAAGGCCGATGCACAGCTGGGGCCGGAATGACTGCAAAGGGAGAGAAGGCGGAACTTTCTCGAGAAACCCCGAGAAATCTGTGACACACATGGTACAAACCATTTATTATGCCGCGCTACCACTCGGCGCGACGTGTGAGCGACTTATCACTCCCCTCTGCTACCGGCAATGACGACAATAGGTTCGGCTTGCGAACACTTTTTATGCATTCAGCCCATCACAACACTTCCAGGATGGTTTACGATGCAGATTTATGGGCAAAAAGACGGGGTAGCCGAGGCCATCACCTTCCCAAGCTCCACCATCGCCGCTGAGCAGGGAAGTTTGCAGGCGAAGCAACTACTGATACCACTTTCCAAATAGCTTGCATCTGAGCCGGAGATTATCAATGAATTGCCATAGTCGCGAGTTTCCCTTCAATTATCCGTAATAATAGGATAAACTGCCTCTCTTAAAAAATGCCTGAGGAAAGGCTCTGCCCTTTTAAGGATGGCTTGCCATATTTAGCAAATGGTTTCTGCGGTGTTGCTTTAGACCAGAGGAAAGGCTTAATTTCCTAGATACCGTTGCTCTCCTTTGTTGTTGTTTAGTCCCTAAGTCCTGTCTGACTCTTGAGACCGATGGACTGTAGTGCCCCAGGCTCCTCTATCCATGGGATTTCCCAGGAAATAATCCTGGAGTGAGTTGCCATTTTCTTCTCCAGGAGATCTTCTGACCGAGGGATTGAACCCACATCTCTTGCATTGGTAGGTGGATTCTTTATCACTGAGCCATGAGGGAAGACGTTTAAGGAGCACCAAAAGCCCTGAGTAGCAGTCCTTTAGAGCAAGATGTCTTTTTAATATATAATATATAATATTTATATATAATATATACTTGCTAATCTACAGCCACACCCCTATGGCTGTAAAATAAAAGTATTTATAGCACACTTTCATATGCATGGAGACATTATTGAACAAAGTTCAGTGTCTCTTCACCAATGTATCTTCCATTGAGATTTGTCAGCAGTCTCCTTTAACCTCAGCCTCTGAAATCTCACCCTCACTAGGCCCCCTGTCCCTTTGTAAGTGATCCTCAAGCAAGCATCCAGAATGATACTTTTAAAACTAACTCAAATCATGTCATGCACACCCCCAACCCCACCCTCCCCTCTTAGAACCTGTCAGTATATTTCCCTTATGCTGCTGCTGCTGCTAAGTCGCTTCAGTCGGGTCCGACTCTGTGCGACCCCATAGACGGCAGCCCACCAGGCTCCCCCATCCCTGGGATTCTCCAGGCAAGAACACTGGAGTGGGTTGCCATTTCCTTCTCCAATGCATGAAAGTGAAAAGCGAAAGTGAAGTCGCTCAGTCGTGCCCGACTCTTAGCGACCCCATGGACTGCAGCCCACACGCTCCTCTGTCCATGGGATTTTCCAGGCAAGAGTCCTGGAGTGGGATGCCATTGTACTTGGATTTTAATTCAGACTCCCTTCAAAGAGTGCAGGACTCTACCTAGCATGGTGCTACCCACCCTTCTGACCTCACAGCTGTACATCCAGCTCCACTGCCTTCTTTCTGACCTTAGTTCCTATTGCGGACTGAGCACTTGTGTCTCCTTCAAACTTCAGGTGCTGAAATCCTGTCCACTGCCCAGTGTGATTGGCTTTAGGAGGGCAAGTTTTGAGGGTGATTAGATTACTTGAGGTCATGGGATTAGCGCCTTTAAGTGAATGAGGAGAGGACCTGAAGCTCTTTGCTCCTCACCATGTGATGGTAGAAAAAGCCAGCGGCCCACAAATGGGAAGAGGTCCTGCCCCAGAACTCGACCGTGCTGGCACTCTGATCTCGGACTTCCAACCCCCAGAACGTGAAAACAATGTCTGTTATAAGTGACCCCCACCCCACCCCAGCATCAGTGACTCAGTGGACATGAATTTGAGCAAACCAGGGAGACAGTGAAGGACAGGGAAGCCTGGCATGCTGCAATCCATGGGGTCACAAAGAGCTGGACACAAATGAGTGACCGAACAGAAACAGTCTATGGTACTTTGTTCCAGCAACCTGAGCAGGCTAAGACGGCTTGTACATTTGAATTGTGAGGCCCTTTCTGTGCCTGGGAGTTCTTTCTTCTGATTTGTGAAGATCTGGTTGTTTCTCACTCAGGTCTCAATTCAAGTACCAGCTGTTTGGAGACCTTCCTTGACCACCCTACCTACCTCAAGTAGCTTCTCCACCTTAAACCCTGCACCTTTATATTAGATTTTATTCACAGGGTCTATGAGCACCTGAAATTCGTTTGTTTCATTCTTTTGTTTATTATTGTAATCTCAACCCTCTTCGGTCACTTTAAGTGACTACTTTATCCCAGAATTTAGAAGAGTACTACCATAGCATGGCTTTATTCACTAATGTCTGTTGGATGGATGACTGAATGGATGGTTGTTGAACTGAAGAATAGAAGGAAAGATGAGTCATTGAAGTGGGTGGGGTTTGAAGCCATAACTCAGAAATAATTGGTGTGAGATCTTTTATTGTGGTGAATTGTATCTTCTCAGTTTACTCATTTTGAACATTCTGTGGAGCTTTATACTTATTTTTGAACTTCTTCAATTTATTTGGCTAACTATATCATTATCAAATATTTACTTGAGTCTAAAAATAAAGGAAAAGGAGCTAGTTTTCCACATCTTTCACTGACACATTCACTGTAAACAGTGGTTTAGTTTAGACACAAATGGGAAATCAGGAGCTTGAAACATCTATTTTCCCATTCATTTTTAGGCTTTCTCTTTCATCAGTTCAGTTCAGTTCAGTCTCTCAGTTGTGTCCGACTCTTTGCGACCCCGTGAATCCCAGCACACCAGGCCTCCCTGTCCATCACCAACTCCCGGAGTTCACTCAGACTCACGTCCATCAAGTCAGTGATGCCATCCAGCCATCTCATCCTCTGTCGTCCCTTTCTCCTGCCCCCAATCCCTCCCAGCATCAGAGTCAACTCTTCACATGAGGTGGCCAAAGTACTGGAGTTTCAGCTTTAGCATCAGTCCTTCCAAAGAAATCCCAGGGTTGATCTCCTTCAGAAAGGACTGGTTGGATCTCCTTGCAGTCCAAGGGACTCTCAAGAGTCTTCTCCAACACCAAAGTTCATAAGCATCAATTCTTTGGCACTCAGCCTTCTTCACAGTCCAACTCTCACATCCATACATGACTACTGGAAAAACCATAGCCTTGACTAGACGGACCTTTGTTGGCAAAGTAATGTCTCTGCTTTTGAACATGCTGTCTAGGTTGGTCATAACTTTTCTTCTAAGAAGTAAGCGTCTTCTTCATCATGTATGTACAATTCAAGGTCTCCTGCCCATTTCACAGTGTCCTTTACTGAATTCCTGAGCAGCCTTCTAGAATGAAGAATTCAATTTAGTTGAGTAAAAGAAATAAAAGTATTTCTCAAATATGCAAAAAATAATTTTATATAGCACACGAGTCAACAGCCTGCAAGAACTAGGTCCAGATCTGACCCTCCTGAGAGAAACATCAGGGTATAAATTAGCAATAATTTGGGTTTTGAAGCTCTGAAGCACTAGCTCTGTTCTATAATTTGGGGCAAGTTTTTCAATCTTGAAAAGCCTTAATTTTCCCTTCTCTAAACTGAGGATTAAAATATTTAGTTCTCAAGAATGTTATGAGCCTTAAAGGAGATGATGTATGTGGACTAGCACATAGAAAGCTTCCAGTAGGTGCCACCTCTCTTGTCCTCTGTTGTTTGCTTGATTAATGTTTTAGGGGTAAATGTTTGGGGATTATCAGTAATATCAAACTCTGACTTCTTAGCCCCCTTGACTATTAGAGGAAAAATATAAAATTTCTAGAGTCATAAACAGAAATTATCATGGGCAGAAATAGCAGATTTTCCCTTGGTGATACTTGGTTTAAGTAGTACAGGAAGTCCATCATCAAAAACTTTTTCTCCCAGTCTGTAGATAGTCCGTCACTTTGTAATAGTTAAATAGTCTAAATAGAGAGTAAGGGCCTGAAGAATTTCAAGTAAACCCTTCAGGAAAGGAATTATAATTATTATCCCCATCTTGCAGATGAAGTAACTGAGATTCAGGGCACTGCAAATAACTTGATCAAGGTCACGTAAGTGTAAGTATGTAAGTGGTGGTGCACCTGTTGTCCATGGTTTTCTGGGAACTTCACTGGTCATTTATCATCTCTGTGACCTTCATTTATCATCTTCATCATGCAAATCTGTCATGCTTGTCATGCTTTTGAGTTCTCATTGAAATCCATTCAGTGAGATAGTAAGAGTTTTTGAAAGACCTGGGAGAACTACAAACAATAAGAACTTTGGACACTTGCTTGGGTGAATAGTAGAATGGCACAGGAGAAGAGCCTCAGTGAAGTGGCTCCTTTGGAACTCAACAGAAAGAAACCAACTGTTTAGAAATGATACTAAAGGCAAGCAAGGAGAATTGTGCGGAATATGGAGGGGTTTCTTCCCTCTGCTTCCCCACGGGGAAGACTCTCTGGAGTTAGGAAGGATGCTGTGACTGCAGGGAGGACCTTTGCCACCTTTGGTCCACATGCCATCTTTCTAAAAAGATGAACTAAAGAGTGTTTGGAGTGTTTATTCAGGGTTAAATTTCGTACAGCAGTTTGGCTAGGCCATGGTTCTGAGTTCTTCAGTCAACCCCTAGTCTAAATGTTGTAATGAAGACATCACATAGATGTGATTAAGATCTATGAGGAGGGAGACAATCTTAATGATGTGGTGGCCCTCACCTCATCAGTTAGGTGAAAGCCTTCTGAGCAAAATCTAAGGTTTTCCAGAGAAGAAGGACTTGTGCCTCAAGACTATAAGTTAGAGATCCTGAGTGTCTAGCCTACTGGCCCGCCCTACCAGTGTGTTTCTTGGTTCTGTTTCTCTGGAGAACTCTAACAGAGAGCTTTATAAAAGGAAGTGATTTACTGTCTAATATCAAAGTCTGTATTTCATATATACATATATCTTGCATTCATAAAGGTTTAAAGTCATGATCCTGGACATGACGAAGATCTTGTCCAGATGGGAAATACATGCTAGGTAATCCAGCACACCTCCCTACCTTAGGACATAACCCATCCCAAAGAGATAAGTGATCATGTTTTCCTTCTTTTTGGTTTTGACAACTGATTCTATACATATCCATTCTCTTTGCTCAACCCAGCAGAATATGATTTAATTTTATAGAGTATTGGTCTCTGTTTTTGTTATCAATGTATAATTATTTCCTCTGGTTCTTTGGGAAAATGGAGAAAAATGAGTCAGTAATTTCTTTATAGCAATATTTCATCATGTGGTTGGGGAGAAGTATAACACAGCTTATCATTAAGTAGATCTGGATATACTATATCAAATCCTATTTTTCAAATCTAGTAGAAGCTGGAATGTAAGAGTTACATGCTAAAGTTCTCCCTACATTTGAAAATTATGGTATCAGTAGGCCTGAGACAGAAGCCCTAGCTAAAGTAATACCTGCCCAATTTTCCCAAGTTTTCACTCTCTCCTAAATTATTATCCCTCCCAGTAACTGTTCAGTTCAGTTCAGTTGCTCAGTCGTGTCTGACTCTTTGCGACCCCATGAATCACAGCATGCCAGGCCTCCCTGTCCATCACCAACTCCCAGAGTTCACTCAAACTCACGTCCATTGAGTCGGTGATGCCATCCAGCCGTCTCATCCTCTGTTGTCCCCTTCTCCTCCTGCCCCTAACCTCTCCCAGCATCAGGGTCTTTTCCAATGAGTCAACTCTTCACATGAGGTGGCCAAAGTACTGGAGCTTCAGCTTTAGCATCATTCCTTCCAAAGAACACCCAGGGCTGATCTTCAGAATGGACTGGTTGGATCTCCTTGCACTCCAAGGGACTCTCAAGAGTCTTCTCCAACACCACAGTTCAAAACCATCAATTCTTCGGTGCTCAACTTTCTTCACAGTCCAACTCTCTCATCCATACATGACTACTGGAAAAATCATAGCCTTGACTAGACAGACCTTTGTTGGCAAAGTAGTATCTCTGCTTTTCAATATGCTATCTAGGTTGGTCATAACTTTCCTTCCAAGGAGTATGTGTCTTTTAATTTCATGGCTGCAATCACCATCTGCAGTGATTTTGGAGCCCCCCAAAAATAGTCTGACTCTGTTGACACTGTTTCCACTGTTTCCCCATCTACTTCCCATGAAGTGATGGGACCAGATGCCATGATCTTTGTTTTCTGAATGTTGAGCTTTAAGCTAACTTTTTCACTCTCCTCTTTCACTTTCATCAAGAGGCTTTTTAGTTCCTCTTCACTTTCTGCCATAAGGGTGGTATCATCTGCATATCTGAGGTTATTGATATTTCTCCCAGCAATCTTGATTCTAGCTTGTGCTTCTTCCAGCCCAGGGTTTCTCATGATGTACTCTGCGTAGAAGTTAAATAAGCAGGGTGACAATATACAGCCTTGACGTACTCCTTTTCCTATTTGGAACCAGTCTGTTGTTCCATGTCCAGCTCTAACTGTTGCTTCCTAACCTGCATACAGGTTTCTCAAGAGGCAAGTCAGGTGGTCTGCTATGCCCATCTCTTTCAGAATTTTCCAGTTTCTTGTGATCCACATAGTCAAAGGCTTTGGCATAGTGGCATTTGGATTATACAGTGGAAGTGAGAAATAGATTTAAGGGACTAGATCTGATAGAGTGCCTGAAGAACTATGGATGAAGGTTCATGACATTTGTACAGGAGACAGGGATCAAGACCATCCCCATGGAAAAGAAATGCCAACAAGCAAAATGGCTGCCTGCCCAGGCCTTACAAATAGCTGTGAAAAGAAGAGAAGCGAAAAGCAAAGGAGAAAAGGAGAGATATACTCATTTGAATGCAGAGTTCCAAAGAATAGCAAGGAGAGATAAGAAAGGCTTCCTCAGTGATCAGTGCAAAGAAATAGGGGAAAACAATAGAATGGGAAAGACTAGAGATCTCTTCAAGAAAATTAGAGATACCAAGGGAACATTTCATACAAATATGGGCTCAATAAAGGACAGAAATGGTAGGGACCTAACAGAAGCAGAAGATATTAAGAAAAGGTGGCAAGAATACACAGAAGAACTGTACAAAAAAGAGCTTCACAACTCAGATAACCACGATGGTGTGATCACTCACCTAGAGCCAGATATCCTGGAATGTGAAGTCAAATGGGCTTTAGAAAGCATCACGACGAACAAAGCTAGTGGAGGTGATGGAATTCCAGTTGAGCTCTCTCAAATCCTGAAAGACGATGCTGTGAAAGTGCTGCACTTAATATGCCAGCAAATCTTGAAAACTCAGCAGTGGCCATAGGACTGGAAAAGGTCAGTTTTCATTCCAATCCCAAAGAAAGGCAATGCCAAAGAATGCTCAAACTACCACACAATTGCACTCATCTCACACACTAGTAAAGTAATGCTCAGAATTCTCCAAGCCAGCCTTCAGCAGTACGTGAATCGTGAACTTCCAGATGTTCAAGCTGGTTTTAGAAAAGGCAGAGGAACCAGAGATCAAATTGCCAACATCCTAGTAACTCTTAAGGCATACCAACTTCTCCCTACTCTGTTTACCAGCTCCCAGATGGCCTACAAAGGCCAATCAAACCTGTTCAAACACACGGTCTTTAAAATCTGACTTTTTTGACTTGTCTTTGGTTCACACACACACATACACATGCACACACATCTTGCTTTCCCTGAAATCCTTCTTCAGATGAAATGATCCCAGCTTCTTATTTCCCCAAATCTTTAATCATTTTGTTTCTGTTCTATGAACTCTTTCCAATTTCCCTATATATTGTACAAGATGTGGAAACCAAAACCTCACACCATTTTCTAACAGGATCTGTGCATTGCCACATCTCGGGAGGCTGACTTACTCTTTCAATCAGCAATCAAAGCCAACAGGTTCTTAACAAGTAGATGAGTGAACAGGTGTGACACCACCATTCCAATAAAGCAGCACCTTGCGAGTAGATAATTATTCAGTGTGGAAAGGTAATTGACTTGTTTTCGCTCAAAGGGATTCTTAGAATATTCATGTAATTGTGTAAGGCAGCATAAAGGATATAGCTAGTGAAGAAAAAGATAAACAGTGTTTAATCCTGCCCATATTTTTCTAGGTGTAATTGTTCTTTGTGTGAAGTAAAGGAAGCTGATCTGTTTCCTGGGACAAAGCAAAGTTCACTGAAATACATATACATAATGTATCTTACAATAATTTCAGGCAAGAGAAAGCAAAGGAAATACCCAGAGCCCTGCCAATCCCACAAATATTCAGTGAGCAAAACACCTGGATTCTCCCCAAGCCACAGCTGTTCAGTGGAAAATGCCTGGATCCCATTGAAACAAGGCAGTCAGGGGAAAGAGCCACATCCGGCCCAGTGTGTCTCCTCAATACGACAGGCACACATGAATCCTATTTGATCAAGACACAGTCATTTTGGAAATAAGTAGATCCTGCTGGATTCAAGCATGGTTCATGACTAGCACACACAGATGGGGATGTGCTGGGTACAGATATTATCTATGAGAACTCCCTCAATGCATAGACATTTGGTAAGAAAACGTGTGCCGCAGATTTTCAGCCATCTCAATATCTCAGTTATTTTTCTCATGGAACGTATGTGGATCTGGCAGCGTTGCTGCTTGATTAAGTTCGCCTGGATCACACAGGATCTAACTGGCCCTGAATCTTTAGATTTAGCAATGTGTGTCTGCAAAGAGAAGGCAAAGCTGAGTGTCAACCTTATTCATTAGAATGATCAGCAACACAGTAGTGAGATCACAATAGAAATGTTCCAGGCCTTTCTGAAAACATGTGAATTAAGGAAAAAACTTTCATCTCTATCATCACAATTTATATTTTGTGCATATTTTCATCTTTTTTGAACATAAACATCTGTGTCTAAGGCAACATTTTCATTACATTTTCCAAAAACTTTTGAGCAATTCATAATAAAAATAATATCAGTCCTGAAACAAACCTGAAAATTAGGCAGATATTTACACAAATTAAATAATCATTGAATTTATCTACTTCAAGGCATACAGTTTTCTTATAGCTACTATAATTTATAAGGAGTAGATCAGTGCTTAATAGTTTTAAAGATATTTTTAAATTGCAGTCCAAGCAAATCCTAAAAAGAGATCTTATGCTTTGAGAAGCCACAGACTTGGATTCTGAGGACTCTAGAACCCTGAAGTCCTGGGAGAGTCTCTTCTACTTAGCAAATTTCCCAAATTTTCTATTGCCGTCTCTGGAGAGGCCATGGTAGAAACTGCTTCATGAGTTCAGGGGCTCCTCAACTTTTTCTGTTGACTGCCAATTTCTTATTTCCTATAACTATTTGTATCCAGTGCAAAAAAGAGAGAGAGAAACAGAGGAATGAAATTCCAGAAGCTTTTGTCTTGGCAAGATGCATCCAGTTAATAAACCATCATCCTGCAGAAAAGCAAGCCTGAATCCCACGGTCAGTGACCTCCTCCCTGACCACTACACCCTGTGTTTTAACCATCAGCTGAACTCCAGGGTACCCACAGCAGGAACATTACTGCCTGCTGGACAGGAAAGACCACTTCCTGTCTCTGTAAATAAATATTTTTTCCTCTCTGCCTTCATGGGCTTTTATCTCTAACCCTTTGCTTTATTTATAAACCCAGCTTCTAAGTTTTTGCTGTGTGTTTTATCTTCAAGATCTCCTCTGAAGGCCTTCAGCCTCTTGTCTCACGTGTTTTTATTCACCTGCTCACCTGTGGGTTTTGTTCACTGCTCTTTCCTTCTTTTAATCCTTCGACTCCCATCTAGGCATAATGGGGAAGCTCAGATATAATAGCCATAAAAAAATGCAGTACAGAGGAAATGCTTAAAAACCCAAATGATAAAAACATTCAAGGACACAGATGAATGTTAAAAGCTCAGAAGCAAACAGCAGCAATCTGACAGGCTCATTTGTGAGCAAGTGTGCAGCGCAGCTCATGAGGGAAAAGGCAGAGCTGTACCAGGCTGCAGAGTGGCCACAGCTGCCAATCCTTGAACTTTGCAGGTGCCCAGAGTGAAAGATTTCAGTAACCCAGCCCTTCCTCTGCAAGCATGTCACCAGCAACAAAGCCGTGGTCACTGATCCAGGTAATCTGAAGGATTATTCGGGACCTCCCTTTCCTCTGCTCCTAGACAAGGAAGACATCCATGCCCTAATCCCAAGAAATTTGCATGACCAAAGGGACTTTGCAGATGGGGATTAAATTACAGACCTTGATGTGGGGAGATTGCCTGGATGGGTCTTTATGAGTGAAAAAGAAAAACAAGAGCGTCAGAGTCTGAGAAGGAGATGGGACAATGGAAGCAGAGATCATAGACCAGCATGAAGGGACTATGTGGGAAAGTACTCAGGCAGCCTCTGTTACCAAGTCCAAGCTCGCTCTCCTTGTAGCACAAAAGGCCAGTGAATGGGAGAAGCTGGCAAACCAATGTCTCAAAAGGATGCCACCTTCTTTTATAGATCAGAGATGGGGAGAAGAAAGGAAACAAAATAAAAAGGCCATTAATGTTGTAAACAGCGGTGGGGGGTGGGGGTGGGGAATGTGTTAATTTCTTCCTTCCTACCATCTACAGGTGGACAGAGCTGTGAACAAACACGCTTCAGGTTAACAGAGGGAAGGATTCTCTGAGGCAGGCCATTATATATAATTATAATAACCAAAGCAACAAAAAGCAAGACAAAGTTCCAACATGGAGTCAGAATTGACCTCCCTGCAACACCTCTAGACGCGGAAAAGACAAGGAAACAGATTCTCCTCTAAGCACCCAGAAGGATTACAGCCCTGCCAACACCTCGATTTTAGCCCGATGAGACCTGTGTCGGACTTCTAACCTCCTAAACTGTTAAATAATACATTTGTGTTGTTAGACCATGAAGTTTGTGGTAATTTGTTATAGCAGCAATAAGAAAATCCCAAGGTGTAGGGAAAGAGCAAATTACCCAAGATGGCATTGTCAGGCTCCCACCCCACCGCCTCTTGCTTTTGCCCCACGTTTTGTAAATAATGCCTGTGTAATAGCTGAGCTCCTTTATAAGGGCACAAGCGTGTCACGAGGTACTCGCTCGGTCACGGCCGCTCTGTGCTGTATGCGCATATGAGCTCCACCTAAAAAGCAGCGGCATCGCTGCTGCCTCGCAGCTGCGTCTGCTGGCTCAGCCACGAATGAGAGGGGAGAATACAGCGTGCTTGCGGCTATGACTGCTGGGCCAGCCAGGAAAGAAGAAACGTGTCTGAAGTTCCTACAGCTCCTTGAGTCCAGCCTCCCTGCTTGTGCCTTGCCTGCCATGGGTTTAGTGAACAGTGCGCACAGTGAGACAACTGGCCCCATGAACAGGAAGAGAAGCAATACGCAAGGCCGCTCTGTCCTCTTTTCTGCCTTCTCTGAAGTGACTTCCAGCGTTTCCAGGGCCTCTGTTGTCTCTCAAACGTCTAAGTTCTCGTGGCAAAGGAGGTGGAAGGTATCACAGCATTGCTTTTGCTTCCAGCCAACAGTATCTCGAGGGATTAATTCCAGCTGGAAATCTGGGGAGATTCATTGCAGAGAAAGTGTTTCTTACCATGTCAAATGAGTGTTTTCCCTCTGATTGAAATACATTATTCAAAGTTTTATTCTTGTATGAAATGTTTTAGAAAAATATCTGCAACAACAAAATACTCCTGTTTAAAAGGTTAAAGGAATTCTATATAAATAAAATCCAGTCACGATTATTAACACCTTAACTAGACAAGCATTCAGAGTACAATTGAGAGGAGCTGCAATTTTTCTAAGGTAGACAACAGAGTCTTTGGGGAAAGGGTTAAGAACACAAAGGTTAGTTTTAAAGCAGTGCTTGGCCCAAGAGCCGGAAAATGGTATTCTGGGTCTATTGTGGAGAGAAATAAATCCTGAGTGTGGAAACAATCTAAGTGTTCTATAATCAGCCATGAAATCGACTCGGTGGGGGTTGCTAGCCTAAGAGGTAGGAAGCCTACTAACACACAAGCGAGGAATCCCTTTCCTTTCATCCTCAAGTTCTCAAATGTAAATGCACCAGTAGATTTCAAATTTTTCTGACCTCCTCTAAGAAATACATTTTATCATAAGCAGCTACAGAGGCATAGATAACAAAATGTAATTGGAACAATAGTTTCACAACACCTACCTTCCCTTATAATGTGACATGTATTGCCTAATTTGTACTATATTTTCATCTTTTGTTTTTTTTTTTTTTAATGCTGGCTAGCACCCACTAACTGGTCATGACCTGCAGGTTAAAAACACATCTTCAGTAATACTATTTATCACCAAAGTAGACATTTTCTGCCCAATTAGTGCTAACAATTTCATTTTTATCAAGTGATAGTTTGGAACAGGTTACCTTTCATGT
This sequence comes from Aepyceros melampus, assembly GCA_006408695.1. Taxonomy (NCBI): domain Eukaryota; kingdom Metazoa; phylum Chordata; class Mammalia; order Artiodactyla; family Bovidae; genus Aepyceros; species Aepyceros melampus. Next base: position 370,124 of record SJXQ01004535.1, read on the forward strand.
CTTCCAACTTCATACTTTTCTAGTTTTTCCTTGAGAGAAAGATTATTTTATCCAAAGTTTCATTTTTAGTAGAATGAAACAACAACTTAAGTTTACCTCCAGCAAGTTTAATTAATAAATAAATGGTTTATTTAATTAATAAATAAATGCCAGAGGTAATTCTGGCATTTTTGTTCACCAGTGATTAATTCCTAATGAAAACCAGAAATTATTGATAGTATTGCCATATCAACATTGATATTTTTTAATTTTGATATCAGAAATTGGGAAACCAGAATCAGTCCTAAGAGATAAAGTATTTCAAGGCACTTCCTGCCAGAATTTTGACTTCCAATCTTGGATTCTAGCCAGCATCACCTTGAAAATCCCCTCCAGTCCCCATCCCTAAATCTGCTCACAGCAGGTATGACTAGTATTCTAAGACTCCCAGAACACTGCTCCATCACTTGATTTCAACAATTTTGTTTCATAACACACTTGCCTGTAAAATAGGAGTGATGCTAAACTCTCAGGGCTGAGGAATAGTTAATAAACTGTGCTAACTCTACAGAGATGCAAAACAGTAGCAATCACTCATCCATTTGCTAAGAAGGGACAGATTTCAATTTCCCATTTTCTAGAGACATACTCCTCATTACCAAGCAAAACCAGACCAGTTAACTTACCTAAGTTCTATAGCTTACTAGAATGATCTCACTGGTCTGTGTCTCTGATGGGGACTCCAGTTGTTGATGTGGGGGCAGGAGGGGAGGAGAATCTGATACAAGGAGACACATTGCCTAAACAGGCACATTCACCAGGCCAGCTAATTCCTCTTCTGTTTTGAGAAGAGCAATTATTTTAAATTGTTGTATATCAAAATGATTTTGGGCCCTCAAATACAGCAAATCAATAAACTGTAATATGAGTGTCTACAGCTACTTTGATTTTTAAAAAATAAATATGAAAAAAAAGAGAGAAACAGCTCATGTCTCTTCCATTAGAATTGAAGCAGGATCACAATTTAAGATCTTACGAGAGTAAACAGGTAGACAGAAAGCATAATACTTTGGAAACATTGGACTATATTGCAAAACTGCTTTGTAAGTTTGCTTTTCAGTCAGTTCAGTTCAGTCACTTAGTCGTGTCCGACTCTTTGCGACCCCATGAACTACAGCACGCCAGGCCTCCCTGTCCATCACCAACTCCCGGAGTTCACTCAGACTCACGTCCATCAACTCAGTGATGCCATCCAGCCATCTCATCCTCTGTCGTCCCCTTTTTCTCCTGGACCCAATCCCTCTCAGCATCAAAATCTTTTCCAACGAGTCAACTCTTCACATGAGGTGGCCAAAGTACTGGAGTTTCAGCTTTAGCATCAGTCCTTCCAAAGAAATCCCAGGACTGATCTCCTTTAGGATGGACTGGTTGGATCTCCTTGCAGTCCAAGGACTCTCAAGAGTCTTCTCCAACACCACAGTTCAAAAGCATCAATTCTTCGGCACTCAGCTTTCTTCACAGTCCAACTCTCACATCCATACATGGCCACTGGAAAAGCCATAGCCTTGACTAGATGGACTTTTGTTGGCAAAGCAATGTCTCTGCTTTTGAATATGCTATCTAGGTTGGTCATAACTTTCCTTGCAAGGAGTAAGTATCTTTTAATTTCATGGCTGCAATCACCATCTGCAGTGATTTTGGAGCCCAAAAAAATAAAGTCTAACACTGTTTCCCCATCTATTTCCCATGAAGTGATGGGACCGGATGCCATGATCTTCGTTTTCTGAATGTTGAGCTTTAAGCTAACTTTTCCACTCTCCTCTTTCACTTTCATCAAGAGGCTTTTTAGTTCCTCTTCACTTTCTGCCATAAGGGTGGTGTCATCTGCATGTCTGAGGTTATTGATATTTCTCCCGGCAGTCTTGATTCCAGCTTGTGCTTCTTCCAGCCCAGTGTTTCTCATGATATACTCTGCAAAGAAGTTAAATAAGCAGGGTGACAATATACACTCTTGACATACTCCTTTTCCTATTTGGAACCAGTCTGTTGTTCCATGTCCAGGTCTAACTGTTGCTTCCTGACCTGCATACAGATTTCTCAAGAGGCAGGTCAGGTTGTCTAGTATTCCCATCTCTTTCAGAATTTTCCACAGTTTATTGTGGTCCACACAGTCAAAGGCTTTGGCATAGTCAATAAAGCAGAAATAGATGTTTTTCTGGAACTCTCTTCCTTTTTTCATGATTCAACGGATGTTGGCAACTTGATCTCTGGTTCCTCTGCCTTTTCTAAAACCAGCTTGAACATCTGGAAGTTCACGGTTCACGTATTGCTGAAGTCTGGCTTGGAGAATTTTGAGCATTACTTTACTAGCGTGTGAGATGAGTGCAATTGTGTGGTAGTTTGAGCATTCTTTGGCATTGCCTTTCTTTGGGATTGAAATGAAAACTGACCTTTTCCAGTTTAAACCCCATAAATTCTGGTGAAAAGTTTCGTGTTTTGGGGGAAAGGACTTGATCTCTTTTACAGAAGTCGTAGAAGAATGTTGTTGTTTTTCAGTCGCTCAGTTGTATCTGACTCTTTGCGACCCTATGGACTAAAGCACACCAAGATTCCCTGTCCATCACCAACTCCTGAAGATTGCTCAAACCCATGTCCGTTGAGTCAGTGATGCCATCCAACCATCTCATCCTCTGTCATTCCCTTCTCTCCTGCTTTCAATCTTTCCCAGCATCACGGTCTTTTCTAATGAGTCAGCTCTTTGCATTAGGTGGAAAGTATTGGAATTTAAGGATAAAATAGAAGGATGCTGGAAAGTGGATTTGGGATGTGACATGGCAGCTAGGAAAGTACCAAGAAATCTCTTGACCGTGTCTAATATTTACCTGAGACATCAACACAACAGAAGCCCAGAAAAACTCACCTGCCCAAACTGTCCAGACCAGAACTTAAGCAGGCATGATCAAATACTCCATTTCAAATGTGGTTTATAACAGAAATTCATCCAAAATTCCAAATAAGGATTTTAAAGGAAAATTTTGATATTTATATTTAGATTTAGCAGCCCTGAGGAGGAACAGAGTGTTGATTTATGAAGCTAAGAGAAATTATAAGCAGCTGGAATATTAAGGACACATTGTCAGAGGGACACTTTCATCTCCAATTTGGACTGAAGTGCTAGAACTTTCCAATGTCATGATTTGGACTCATAAAATTTTATGTGTGTTCATGCACACTCTGTCATGTCTGACTCTCTGTGACCCCCATGGACTGTAGCCCACCAGGCTCCTCTGTCCCCGAAATTTTCCAGGCAAGAGTACTGGAACAGGTTATCATTTCCTTCCCAGGTGATCTTCCCAACTCAGGGATTGAACCCATGTTCTCTTGCATCCACCTGTATTTGCAAGTGGGTTCTTTATCAATTGCTTCCCTGGTGGCTCAGAGGTTAAAGCATCTGCCTCCAATGCGGGAGACCCAGGTTCAATCCCTGGGTCAGAAGATCCTCTGGAGAAGGAAATGGCAATCCACTCCAGTATTCTTACCTGGAAAATCCCATGGACGGAGAAACCTAGTAGGTTACAGTCCACGGGGTCGCAAAGAGTCGGACACAACTGAGCGACTTCACCTTCTTTACCAATTGAGACATCATAAGATCATAGGGTTCCTATCTAGTCAATTTGAGGAAGTGTTATACTCAATCCTTGGATTATTTTATTGATAGAGCAGTTAAAGACATAGCAGTTAAAGGTAAATACAAAAAAGTAATTAAATATTATTGTTTTATTTTTTCTTTACACATTTGTTGTTACTGTTCAGTTGCTCAGTCTTGTCCAACTCTTTGCAACCCTGGGACTGCAGCACACCAGGCTTCCCTGTCCTTCACCATCTCCCAGAGCTTACTCAAACTCATGTCCATTGAGTCAGTGATGCCATCCAACCATCTCATCCTCTGTCATCCCCTTCTCCTCCTGCCTTAGTCTTTCCCTGAATCAGGGTCTTTTTTAGAGTCAGCTCTACACATCAGGTGGCCAAAGTACTGGAGCTTCAGCATCCAATGAAAGTCCTTCCAATGAATATTCAGGGTTGATCTCCTATAGGATTGACTGGTTTGATCTCCTTGCTATCCAAGGAACTCTCAAGAGTCTTCAAAACCACAAATCAAAAGCATCAGTTCTTCGGTGCTCAGCTTTCTTCATGATCCATACACGACTACTGGAAAAACCATAGCTTTGACTATGTGGGCCTTTGTTGGCAAGGTAATGTCTCTGCTTTTTAATACTCTGTCTAGGTTTGTCATAGCTTCTCTTCCAAGGAGCAAGCATCTTTAAATTTCATGGCTTCAGTCACCATCCAGAGTGATTTTGGAGTCCAAGAAAATAAACTCTGTCATTGTTTCCATTGTTTCTCCATCTATTTGCCATGAAGTGATGGGATCAGATGCCATGATTTTAGTTTTTTTAATGCTGAGTTTTAAGCCAGCTTTTTCATGCTTCTCTTTCACTTTCATCCAGAAGCTCTTAGTTCTTCTTTGTTTTCTGCCTTAAGGGTGGTGTCATATGCATATTTGAGGTTACTGATATTTCTCCCAGCAATCTTGATTCCAGCTTGTGCTTCACCAGCCTGGCATTTTGCATGATGTACTCTGCATATAAGTTAAATAAGGGTGAAAATATATAGCCTTGACATAATCCTTTCCTAATTTGGAACCAATCCATTGTTCCATGTGGAGAAGGCAATGGCACCCACTCCAGTACTCTTGCCTGGAAAATCCCATGGATGGAGGAGCCTGGTAGGCTGCAGTCCATGGGTCCCTAAGAGTCAGACACGACTGAGCGACTTCACTTTGACTTTTCACTTTCATGCATTGGAGAAGGAAATGGCAACCCATTCCAGTGTTCTTGCCTGGAAAATCCCAGGGACAGAGGAGCCTGGTGGGCTGCCATCTGTGGGGTTGCACAGGGTCGGACAAGACTGCAGAGACTTAGCAGCAGCAGCAGCACTATTCCATTTCTGGTTCTAACTGTTGCTTCTTGACTTGAACACAGGTTTCTCAGGAGGCAGGTCTGGTATTCCCATCTCTTTAAGAATTTTCCAGTTTGTTGTGATCCACATAGTCAAAGATTTTAGTAGTCAATGAAACAGAAGTAGATGTTTTTTCTGGAACTCTGTTGCTTTTTCTATGGTCCAATGGATGTTGGATATTTGATCTCTGATTCCTCTGCCCTTTCTAAATCCAACTTGAACATCTTGAAGTTCAGGGTTCACATACCATTGAAGCCTAACTTTGAGAATTCTGAGCATTAGTTTGTTAGCATGTGAGATGAGTACAATTGTGCAGTAGTTTGAGCATTCTTTGACAGTGCCTTTCTTTGGGATTGGAATGAAAACTGACTTTTCCAGTTCTGTGGCCACTGCTGTTTTCCAAATTATCTGGTATATTGAGTGCAGCACTTTCACAGCATCATCTTTTAGGATTTGAAATAGCTCAGCTGGAATTCCATCACTTCCACTAGCTTTGTTCACAGTGATGCTTCCTAAGACCACTTGACTTCGCACTCCAGGATGTCTGGCTCTAGGTGAGTGTGAGTGATCACACCATCATTGTTATATTATATGAGTCATTAAGATCTTTTCTGAATAGTTCTTCTGTGTTTTCTTGCCACCTTTTTTTAATATCTTCTGCTTGTTAGGTCCATTTCATTTTTGTTCTTTATCACGCCCATCTTTGCATGAAATGTTCCCTTGGTATCTCTGTTTTTCTTGAAGAGATCTCTAGTCTCTCCCATTCTATTGCTATCCTCTATGTCTTTACATTGTTCACTTAGGGAGGATTTCTTACCTCTCCTTACCATTCTTTGGAACTCTGCCTTCAAATGGGTGTATCTTTCCTTTCTCCTTTGCTTTCTACTTCTCTTCTTTCTCAGCTATTTGTAAGGCCTTCTCAGACAATCATGTTGCCTTTTTGCATTTCTTTTTCTTGGGAGTGCTTTTGATCACTGTCTCCTGTAAAATGTTATGAACCTCCATCCATAGTTCTTCAGGCACTCTGTCAGATCTAATCCCTTGAATCTATTCACTTAAAAAAAAAATCATGATGAGTAATTTTTGAAATCAAAAGACATTTTAAAAGAATAATTGAATCAAAAGAAAATGTGAAATCACTTTATTAATTCCAGAAAGCCTGGCTGTCCAGCTGCAAAGCTCTTCCCAAGGTAAAGCATCCAAATGAATATAAACTTCCTCTTATGTGCTGAACTTGCAGACAGAAGCTTAAAACAAGAACAATAATGTGTCGGGGTGGAAAAATACATAATTATCTTCTATATTATTGGATGAATAAATTACTATGTTATAAATTATCTTAACCTCTTCCTCTTCAAATTTGTATAAAAACTGCTTTTCCTTACTTCCTTTCTTCTTGTAGAGGGTTTCTAAATATATTGGATTCACTCCTGATCACTTTTTTTTTCCAGCCATCTTTAAACCAACATAAAGATGAACAGTTTAAATCATTGATTTCTATCTCTCTCTGTTTGTCTAATGTCACTCTTCTGTTGTAGAGCAAACACGTTGCCTGGCCTTTGTGAGGATCCAGTCATCTACTCCAGACATAAGTAGATTATGTATTGGACCCTCACAAGAGTCAGTGAGTCAAATTTTTCCAGCTGGCATTCCAGAAAGTCCTATTTAAAGCATTTGTATTAAGCATTCAAAGAATACTCTAGTAGACAAAATTATCTAGAAGAACTCATATCTACTCAGGGAAGTAGATAACTAAAAAAATAATCACGGGATAAATAATGCCATGCTGCTGCTGCTGCTGCTAAGTCTTTTCAGTCGTGTCCGACTCTGTGCGACCCCATAGACGGCAGCCCACCAGGCTCCCCCGTCCCTGGGATTCTCCAGGCAAGAACGCTGGAGTGGGTTGCCATTTCCTTCTCCAATGCATGGAAGTGAAAAGTCAAAGTGAAGTCGCTCAGTCGTGTCTGACTCTTCGCGACCCCATGGACTGCAGCCTACCAGGCTCCTCCATCCATGGGATTTCCCAGGCAAGAGTACTGGAGTGGAGTGCCATTGCCTTCTCCAAATAATGCCATAATAAGGTGCAAATCAAAGTCTAGCTGGCTCAGAGGACAGCTTCACTTTCATGCAGATCCAATCCAGCTGAGAGACTTCAGTTCTTTATTTAGTTACTTGTTTACCATCTGGTCAGCCTCTACTCTAAAATGTCACATCCTTGTGTATTTTATTTACTTCTTTCTCCTCAAGGCCCAGTATTTAACTTTAATGCAGGTTGCCATTGTTTCAAATCTATAGGTTCCAATCTTGGTTTGCTCTCCATAGCTGTTCAACAAACTCATTTATTTTCAATTTATTTATTTTGTAATTGAAGGATAATTGCTTTACAGAATTTTGCTGTTTTCTGTCAAACCTCAACATGAATCAGCCATAGGTATACTTATATCCCCTCCCTTTTGAACCTCCCTCCCATCTCCCTCCCATCCCACTCCTCTAGGTAGATACAGAGCCCCTGTTTGAGTTTCCTAAGAAACTCAAATTTTACAGCAAATTCTTGTTGGCTATTATTTTACATATGGTAATGTAAATTTCCATGTTACCCTTTCCATACATCTCACCCTCTCCTCCCCTCTCCCCATGTCCATAAGTCTATTCTCTGTATCTGTTTCTCCATTGCTGCCCTGCAAATAAATTCTTCAGTATCATTTTTCTAGATTCCATGTATATGCATTAGTATACAATATTTATCTTTCTCTTTCTGATTTACTTCACTCAGTATAATAAGCTCTAGGTTCATCCACCTCATCAAAACTGACTCAAATGTATTTCTTTTTATGGCTGAGTAATACTCCGTTGTGTATATTTACCACAGCTTCTTTATCCATTCATAGCTGATGGACATCTAGGTTGCTTCCATGTTCTAGCTATTGTATATAGTGCTGCAGTGAAAAATGGGATACATGTGTCTTTCTCAATTTTTGTTTCCTCAGGGTATATGCCTAGGAGTGGGATTGCTGGGTCATATGACGGTTTTAGTCCTAGTTTTTTAAGGAATCTCCATACTGTCTTCCACAGTGGCTTATCAATTTACATTCCCACTAACAGTGCAAGAGTGTTCCCTTTTCTCCACACCTTTTCCAGCATTTATTATTTGTAGACTTTTTGATGAGGGCCATTCTGACTGGTTTGAGGTGATATCTCATTGTAGTTTTGATTTGCATTTCTCTAATAATGAGCAAATAACTCATAGCTATTAAAAATAGCTGAGAAAAAGAATAGAAGTGAAAGGCAAAGGAGAAAAGGAAAGATACCCATTTGAATGCAGAGTTCCAAAGAATAGCAAAGAGAGATAAGAAAGTCTTCTGAAGTAAACAATGCAAAGGAATAGAGAAAAACAATAGAATGGGAAAGTCTGGAGATCTCTTCAAGAAAATTAGAGATATCAAAGGAATATTTCATGCAAAGATGGGCACAATAAATGACAGAAATGGTATGACCTAACAGAAACAGAAGATATTAAGAAGAGGTGGCAAGAATACACAGAAGAACTATACAAAAGAGATCTTCACAACACAGATAATCAAGATGTGTGATCACTCACCTAGAGCCAGACATCCTGGAATATGAAGTCAAGTGAGCCTTAGGAAGCATCACTACAAACAAAGCTATTAGGGGTGATGGGATTCCAGCTGAGCTATTTTAAATCCTAAAAGATAATGCTATGAAAATGCTGCAACTAATATGCCAGCAAATTTGGAAAACTCAGCAGTGGCCACAGGATTGGAAAAAGTCAGTTTTCATTCCAATCTCAAAGAAAGGCAATGTCAAAGAATGTTCAAACTTCCACACAATTGCACTCATCTCACATGCTAGTAAAGTAATGCTCAAACTTCTCCAAGCCAGGTTTCAACAGTATGTGAACCATGAACTTCCAGATGTTCAAGCTGGATTTAGAAAAGGCAGAAGAACCAGAGATAAAACTGCCAACATCTGTTGAATCATCAAAAAGCAAGAGAGTTCCAGAAAAATATCTACTTCTGCTTTATTGACTACACCAAAGCCTTTGACTGTGTGGATCACAACAAACTGGAAAATTCTGAAAGAGATGGGAATACCAGACAACCTGACCTGCCTCCTGAGAAATCTGTATGCAGGTCAAGAAGCAACAGTGAGAACTGGACATGGAACGACAGACTGGTTCCAAATTGGAAAAGGAATACATCAAGGCTGTATATTATCACTCTGCTTGTTTAATTTATACGCAGAGTACATCATGTGAAATGCCAGGCTGGATCAAGGACAAGCTGTAATCAAGATTGCCGGGAGAAATATTAACAACCTCAGATTTTCAGATGACATCACCCTTATGGCAGAAAGCAAAGAGGAACTAAGGAACGTCTTGATGAAAGGGAAAGAGAAGAGTGAAAAAGTTGGCTTAAAACTCAACATTCAGAAAACTAAAATCATGGCATCCAGTCATATCACTTCATGGCAAATAGATGGAGAAACAATGGAAACAGTGACAGACTTTATTTTTTCAGGCTCCCAAATCACTGCAGATGGTGACTGCAGCCATGAAATTAAAAGACGCTTGCTCCTTGGAAGAAAACTATGACCAACATAGGCAGCATATTAAAAAGCAGAGACATTACTTTGCCAACAAAGGCCCACCTAGTCAACGCTATGGTTTTTCCAATAGTCATGTATGGATGTGAGATTTGAACCATAAAAAAGGCTGAGCACCGAAGCAATGATACTTTTGAACTGTGGTGCTGGAGAAGACTCTTGAGAGTCTGTTGGACTGCAAGATCAAACCAGTCAATCCTAACAGAAATCAACCCTTAATATTCATTAGAGGGACTGATGCTGAGGCTGAAACTCTGATACTTTGGCCACCTGATGTGAAGCACTGACTCATTAGAAAAGACCCTGCTGCTGGGAAAGATTGAAGGCAGGAGGAGAAGGGGACGGCAGAGGATGAGATGGCTGGATGGCATCACCAAGTCAGTAAACATTAAGTTTGAGCAAGCACAGGAAATTGTGAAGGACAGGGAGATCTGGCTTGCTGCAGTAGATGGGGTTGCAAAGAGTCAGATGTAACCGAGCGACTGAACTGAACTGGAAGCTCAGAACACTGCCATCTTGTGTTGGAAGAGGAAGGTGGAAAGCCAACAGATCACCCCCACATTTTTCCACCAAGAGCTGAGAACTGGAGAGATCCTCTCACTATTCTCCCGCCCTTAAAATTAACAGCCCCTTGATCACTAGTAGAAACTCCAGATTACAAAACTCTACATTCAGTGTCTCTACTATTAATTCATCTCTTCTGTAGAATCTTACTGATTTCCCTCAACCAGATGATTTAAGATATTGAAGGACACATTTTGCAGGCTCAGATGTCTTACTGGCCCAGAGAACATTTTTAAAGTTTTAAGAAACTCATAAGAGCTCCAGGTCATGGCTCTCAACTCTATGAGAGCAGGAATGTACTGAATATTTGCCAAGATAAATGCAAAACAGGGCAGGTAATAAGTCTGAAAGAACTGTTAATTGAGAGGATAAATGCATGACTACATGTATAGCAGATATGGTGATGATTTTAAAAGTGGAGGCAACTGTTTTTCTAATATTTTGAAAGCAGTCATTTCATTTTGAAATTTTAAGTCCATCTTGAAATATTCACATGTTCTTTAATCTTGACCTAAGCACCAGCAGCTGCTGGAAACATGCTACTCCAAAGACAGGAATGAGAAAAAGTAATAATGGATGTGCAGAGAAGTGAAGTGTCGTGTCCAAAGGCGCATCAAAATTAGGTTCAGAGCAACTGCTTGAGGTCATTGGAAGGAGAGAGTAGGCATGACTGGGCAGAGAGTAAATGGAACATTTAGAAGTTCACCGACTCTTTTTGATATTGTTTTGAATAAAAGCTTCATCAATATCTCTCATTTCTTTCTTTCTTGCTATTTCTCAGCTATTATTTCACCACATATGCTAGCTTATTTTTAAGAAAGTCTGTTCTCAGGATGATTGTTTTCAAATGACTTAGAACTGGATTTCTCATAAGCAGCATTGTAGCCACTGGAGACTTCTGTGCATTGGTATAATCTAAGCTGTTTTGAAAGGTCATTGGCCATTATAAGCTCATCTGTATCTTGTGACATCATAGAAAAAAATGCTTTATAAGTGATTTGTTTTTCACAGAGTCAATAACTAATTACCAGTTTGTATCCTATAAATGGAGAAGGCAATGGCACCCCACTCCAGTACTCTTGCCTGGAAAATCCCATGGATGGAGGAGCCTGGTGGGCTGCAGTCCATGGAGTCGCTAAGAGTCGGACACGACTGAGCGACTTCACTTTGACTTTTCACTTTCATGCACTGGAGAAGGAAATGGCAACCCACTCCAGTGTTCTTGCCTGGAGAATCCCAGGGATGGGGGAGCCCGGTGGGCTGCCGTCTATGGGGTCGCCCAGAGTCGGACACGACTGAAGCGACTTAGCAGCAGCAGCAGCACCCTATAAATAAATCAATGTTGAAAAGTAAGTCTGAGTGCTTTCATTGTGGAAATGATTAGCTGACTGACCAGTGAACAGATCCTTGGATTGCTACTTGGCTTACTTGCTCTGTTTACATTTCTTTTTTAAGTCGCTTCCCTCCCTTCATCATTATTATGATAAAATACACACAGAGATAAGGTGAGACAAGGATAGTCGAAGATGTGAACTTAAAAGTCATTGATTCTAGAAAATGGTTTTGGCTTCTGACTTGTTGAGAATATGAAGCAGTTTTCAGGACACAGAACAGAAAGTTGGGCGAGCAGCCTGAGGATGCAGCAATAAATTGGAAAGAGAAGTGCTTGCAGGAGGAGAAAGTGGCACCGCCCCGCTGGTGTGTTTGAAACAAGTTGCATCGTCTCTGAAACTCAATTCTCCTTCTTGGTCTCCATCAAGGATTTTTTTTTTCCCAAAAAAAACTTTATTTATTTATTTATTTATTTATTTTTGGCCATACCACACAGGGATTGAACTCAGACCCTGGAAGTACAAACGTGGATTCCTAACTCCTGGATCTTCAGGGAAGTCCCAAAGACCTTTATCATTTAAAAAAATTAAGTTTTCAAGATGAAGGAACTTCCTTGGCTACAGTGAGGACTGTGCCCAGGCTGGAGGCCAATCCCAGAGGAAATCCAGGCCCTTCTCTCTATTTCCATCTCCCCAAGTCCAGCAGCAGCTGGCGCCTCTTGGCTAAGTCGTCTCTGCTACTTTTGACTTGTTTATGCACACAGTGCGATTCCAGCTGGTCCAAGGAGCATGGGATAGTCTATTCTTAACAAGACATCCCCAATTTGGGTTCAATAAATTGAGATTTTCGTGACTGCTGAGTCCTGAACAAAACACAAATATCTGTTGCCTGGTAGAGTTGAAAGTCAAAATAAAAAACCACCAGAGGAAACAAACAAGTAGCACATGGCAAAGCCAAGAAGCGAAGCTGGCCTCAGTCTAGAGGGCCAGTCATGCTCAGTCCAGATGTTGGAAGCTGGGTTTTGTGTGCCCTGATGAGTTTTCAGTTCTCATCATCAGATGTTTTATTTCCATCTTCACTGAAGTATAATTGGCAGATAAAAATTGTAAAGATGTGATAGAATGATATTTTGATATACATATGCACTGTGAAAAATCACCATAATCAAGCTAATTTACGTTTTCTTTCTTTTTTTTCTGATGTAGTGAGAATAGTTAAGATCTACCCTCTTAGCAAATTTCAGCGTCCAATATACTATTGTTAACTACAGTCATATTTGCAGATGACACCATCCTTATGGCAGAAAGTGAAGAAAAACTAAAGAGACTCTCGATGAAAGTGAAAGAGGAAAGTGAAAAAGTTGGCTTAAAGCTCAATTCAGAAAACGAAGATCATGGCATCTGGTCCCATCACTTCATGGGAAATAGATGGGGAAACAGTGGAAACAGTGTCAGACTTTATTTTGGGGGGCTCCAAAATCACTGCAGATGGTGACTGCAGCCATGAAATTAAAAGACGCTTACTCCTTGGGAGGAAAGTTATGACCAACCTAGACAGCATATTAAAAAGTAGAGACATTACTTTGCCAACAAAGATCTGTCTAGACAAGGCTATGGTTTTTGCAGTAGTCATATATGGATATGAGAGTTGGACTATAAAGAAAGTTGAGCACTGAAGAATTGATGCTTTTGAACTGTGGTGTTGGAGAAGACTCTTGAGAGTCTCTCGGACTGCAAGGAGATCCAACCAGTCCATCCTCTCTAAAGGAGATAAGTCCTGGATGTTCATTGGTAGGACTGATGTTGAAGCTGAAACTCCGGTATTTGACCACCTGATGTGAAGAGCTGACTCATTTAAAAAGACTCCGATGCTAGGAAAGGTTGAGGGCAAGAGAAGGGGACGACAGAGGATGAGATGGTTGGATGGCATCACCGACTCAATGGACATGGGTTTGAGTGGACTCCGGGAGTTGGTGATGGACAGGGAGGCCTGGCGTGCTGCGGTTCAATGGGTCGCAAAGAGTAGGACACGACTGAGCGACTGAACTGAACTGAACTGATAGTCATATTGATATATGTTAGATCTGCAGAATCTACCCATTTTCATAGCTGAAACTTTGTACCCCGATGCCTGGCAACCACCATCCAACTCTCTACCTCTATTAATTTAACTATTTAGACTTTTCATGTAAATGAGATCATTCAGTATTTTCTTTCTGTGATTGATTGTTTCACTTAGCATAATGACCTCTAAGTTCACCCATGTTGCTGCAAACGGATGATTTTCTTTCTGTTTTTAAGTTAAATAGTTTTCATTGAGCATTTTTGTGTGTGTATCTCTCTATCTCTGTCTGCATGTCTACCACATTTTCTTTATGCATTCATCTACTGACAGGTTGCTTTCATATCTTGACTATTGTGAATAAGGCTGCAGAGAACAAGGGAATGCAGGTATCTTTTTCAGATGTTGATTATGTTTCCTTTGGAAATATAGCCAGAAGTGGGATTACTGGATCTTTTGGTTTTTCTATTTTTAATACTTTGAGAAGCTTTCATACTGTTCTCCATAGTGGCGCTACTAATTTACACCCATCAACAATGCACAGAGGGTCCCTGTTTCCCACGTTCTCAGCACTTGTTATCTTTTGATGTTTTGATAGTAGCCATTTTAAAGGTGTGAGGTGATAGCTCATTGTGGTTTTGACTTGCATTTCACTGATGATTAGCAATGCTGAGCACCTTTTCATGTATCTGTTGGCAATTTTGACTCCCTTTTTTTTTTTCACAATAGTAAAAGATATTTATCACAATCAATAGCCAGCAGAAAGTAAAAGATAATTACTATTGCAAGCCATAATGGGAACATGACTAATTTAACATTATAAAACATTCTGTATAATTTGTCAGGCAGAGTGATGTGGTAACTGGAGGGGCATACATGCACGTTTTCTTCCACCCAGACAGTCTGTGTCTCATGGCTGGTGGATTAAATCCATTTACAGTTAAGGTAATTATCAATATGTATGATCCTATTACCATTTTCTTAATTGAGTTTATTTTCTGTAGGTCTTTTCCTTGTCTTTCGTTTCCTGCCTGGAGAAGTTCCTTTAGCGTTTGTTGTCAAACTGGTTTGGTGGCCCTGAATTCTCTTAACTTTTGCTTGTCTGGAAAGCTTTTGATTTTGCCATCAAATCTGAAGAGAGTCTTGCTGGGAAGAGTATTCTTGGTTGTAGGATCTTCCCTTTCATAACTTTAAATGTATCATGCCATTCCCTCTGGCTTGCAGAGTTTCTGTTGAGAAATCAGCTGATAGCCTGGTGGGAGTTCTTTTGCCTATTATTTGTCATTTTCCCTTGTTGCTTTTAATATTTTATCTCTGTCTTTAATTTTTGTCAGTTTGATTACTATATATCTTGGTGTATTCCTCCTTGAGTTTATCCTGCCTGGGACTCTCTGTGCTTCCTGGACTTGGTTGACTATCTCCTTTCCCATGTTAGGGAAGTCTTCAGCTATTATCTCTTTAAATATTTTCTCAGGTCCTTTCTTGCTCTTTTCTCCTTCTGAGACCTCTATAATGCAAATGTTGGTGCATTTAACTTTTCGTCTCAGAGGTTTCTTAGGCTGTCTTCATCTTTTTCATTCTAATTTCTATGTTTTGTCCTGGGCAGTGATATCCACCATTCTGTCTTCCAGGTCACTTCTCCATCCTTCTGTTTCGGATATTCTGCTACTGATTATTTCTAGTGTATTATTCTTCTCTGTTTGCTTGTTCTTTAGTTCTTCTAGGTCTTTGGTGAACATTTCTTGAATCTTCTCAAAATTTGTCTCCAAATTTTTTTCTGAGATCCTGAATCTTCAGTATCATTATTCTGAGTTCTCTTTTGGAACATTGCCTGTCTCCTCCTCATTTAGTTGTCTTTCTGGGGTTTTATCTCCTCCCTTCATCTGGGACATAACTTTCTGCTTTTTCATCCTGATTAACTTTCTATAATGTGATTTTTTTTTCTAGCTGCTGTGGGATTGTGGTTCTTTTTGCTTCTTCTGTCTCTGATGCAGGCGGCTAAGAGGCTTGTGTAAATTTCCTGATGGGAGGGACTGGCGGTGGGAAAAACTGAGTGTTGCTCTAGGGGACAGGGCCTTGCTCATTAAAGCTTTAACCCACCTTTATCTGCTGATGAGTGGGGTTGCAATCCCTCCCTGGTAGTTGTTTGGCCTAAGGCACTGAGCACTGGGATCCATGGGCTCTATGGTAGGGTTAATGGTGACCTCCAAGAGGGTTTATGCCACTAGGGACCTTCTAGGACTGCTGTTACCAGTGCCCGTATCCCGTGGTGAGCCGCTGTCCACTCCCGCTTCCCCAGGAGACCCTCCAACACTAGCAGGCAGATTTGGTTCATTCTTCTGTGGGGTCACTGCTCCTTTCCTCTGGGTCTTGGTACACACAAGATTTTTGTCTGTTCCCTCCAAGACTGGAGTCTCTGTTTCCCCCAGTCCTGTGGAAGTCTTGTAATCAAATTCCATTGGCCTTCAAGGTCAGATTCCCTGGGGATTCCCAGACCCTTTTTCTGATTCCCAGGCTTGAAAGCCTGATGTGGGGCTCAGAACTTTCACAATAGTGGGAGAACTCCGATGGTATTATTGTTCTCCAGTTTGTGGTCACCAACTTGATGGGAATTGGATTTGATTTTATTGTGATTGCACCCCTCCTATTATCTCACTGAGGCTTCTTGTCTTTCAATGGGGATTTTTTTTTTTTTTTTTTTGGTGAGTTCCAGCATCCTGCTGTCAATGGTTGCTCAACAGCTAGTTGCAATTTTGGTGTTCTCACAGGAGGAAGTGAATGCACATCCTTCTACTCCACCATCGTGAAACAGGTGCCTCTGTACAGCTCCTTGTAAAGAAAGTCTTTTGCTTACTTGTCCATTTTTGTTTCTATTGCCTGTTCTTTTAGTGTCAAATCCAAAATTATCACCAAAACCAACATCAAGAAACTTTTCCCCTATGTTAAGTCCTAGATGTTTTGCAATTTCCAGTCTTTAGCATCACAAGATGTTCATCCAGCTTTCCACATTCTACCATCTGTTATGCAGATAAAATCCCATACAGTTTCCATACAACCCTGGGATAAAGTGGTAAAAATTATAAACCACTGAGTGATAAACCATGCAACTACTTTTTTTTATATACACGAGATAGTCTTACTAATACTCAGCATAAATACTAATCTCAGCATCAATATTGAATTCATATAACATGGATATTGATAAAAACTGCCAAACATCCTTTCAATATAAGCAAGATCGAGATGCTCCCAAGACCCACTGGCCATCCTTTGCCTTCCTTAATTTCCATGTTTCTGTTTCATGCTAAAACCCTGCCTCCTCCAACATCTTCCATCAGATGAAAACATTAGACCAGGCATAGTAGAGAGAGTTCTTTACCTGTTATGTTGGCAGCAGCTAATTAACATTATTCAGATCACAGAGTTTTCATTTCCTGCCTATTAATGGGAAAGTATTCCCTGAAAGAATCTCTTTACTGTATATGGGCATGTGGAGATATTATCTGGAGTCTATAAAACAGACCTGGCAATTCCAATTTTCTGATTTTAATGGAGTATAATAATGCACCAGGGGTCTTCGTTTCCTGCCTTCAACATACACACAACCATAGTTTAACAAATTTGTTTAGCTCAGATTTTCCTAGTTTGCCCACAGAAAATCCAGCCCCTGTCCCTTGGGAAATGCTGTTGGTCATGCACAGACATTCTGTTAATTAAGCACAAAGCATCAGCCAAGGGCTCTTTGGTAGTTTCCCTGTGAATTGGGTACAGTTCTTTTCCTAAAACTATAAGAAAGATCCTTCACTTCCACACATTAAATTCTTTTCTGCATATTCATTCTCACATTTACAAATCTCCCACGGGCAGACAGTTTGCAAAGACCATATGGTAGGAAGACGTTTTGCCCTGTTTTTAAAATTCTTTTGCAAAACTGTGATAGACAAATAGATAATTTATCCAGCCAAATATTGTCAAGGGATGGAGTAAATTCTAGATAATTATAGTTGGCCCCATTTCACAGGAAAATACCCTTTATGATTTTTAATATATTTTGGTGTATATATATATATTAATGAAATACTAGCTTCTTGCTTTTTAAAGTCTGCTGAACCTGAACTTTCTGTAATGAATCCATGATACAATTAGAAACATCACTGGTTCCTCAATTCCCCAGTGCTCCCAGGGTCTGCTTAGGTATATGGGCAGTTTCTTAATACACAAAACATCTGACACTGAATTTTTTAGGCTTTCTTTTTTTATCTTAACATAGCTTCTTGTCTCTTGGAGCGAGTTCTTATTGTTTGCAAGTGTTCATTTCTAATAGCTTGAAGCATTCTAGATGAAGCCTTACTTGGCTGCAGTAGGTGATTGTTAATACATATCAAGACATTTCTAACTCTCCATGTTTATGACTATCCTGACAGCTTATGACTTCACTCCTAGTATGTAGAAGAGTCTACCTTCATAACTAGAGAACAAAACTGGGATATGTAGGTGCTGGTGATTGACAGACTAACTCTCTGGTGGCTCCACATGACATCTTCTCATGAACAGGATTTAAAACATGTAGATAATAAAGTTTAAAAGAGCGACAGTTTACATACTTTGAGTTGTATCTATAAATGAAAAGAATCTAATAAATTGTATTTCTGACTACACATCTACCATCATAAGTGAAGACTGTCCATTCAAATATCTTCAGGAACCAGCAAATAATATCAATATGTAAACCAGGCAAGTATAAGATACTAGTAGGTGAAGCCAGTAGTAGTGTGTGCCCCTCTTAGTAATATAGATATCTTTAGGAATATTGTGCCTCAGGCAGGCACAGATAGGCAAGTCAAATGTGGCCTCTAGAAAATTATCATTATTGTATTTGAAAATCTTATATTTCTCTTGTGTGTCTTTTTTACTACTCACACAAGACACTTCACTCCTGATTACCAAATGTGTAGGGATTTCCCCTATCATCAGGCACTTCTCTGAGATACCAGCTAGACCTCCTAGAATTTGTCTCAGTTCTGACATAATCTACCTGGAGAGAGCATCAGATCCTGCAAGACAAGGACTCAGTCCCACAAGACAGCCCTACCTCGTGTCAGACACCAATCACAAGGCCAGGTTGTGCCTCGGCCGTGGACTAGAGGTTCCCAGGGTGCCCTTCTTAGTTTAGTTTATTTGCTAGAGTGGCTCACAGAACTCAGGAAAACAGTGACTTATATTTTCAGCCACTTATATTTATCAAAGAAAACAGTATAATTTTGTCCTGGACCTGCCGCTGGGCGTGCATAAGCATGCAGGGTTGACCTGCCAGTCACAAATAAGCAGACAACAGCAGACTGTTTTCCTCAGTACACCTGGTTCACGGGGTCCCCCGGACCTTTTTAGGATCAAGATCTGACTCTGAACCTTTTCCTACCTTATCACTGTCCCATCTGGGGTAGTTTCATATGTTAATGAGCAGGTGGATTATTCCAATAATCTTTAAGGATTATCTACATAAAGAAAGCTGAGTGCCAAAGAACTGATGCTTTTAAACTGTGGTGTTGGAGAAGACTGTTGAGAGTCCCTTGGTCTGCAAGGAGATCCAACCAGTCCGTCCTCTCGAAAGGAGATCAGTCCTGGATGTTCATTGGTAGGACTGATGTTGAAGCTGAAACTCCAGTACTTTGACCACCTGATGTGAAGAACTGACCCATTGGAAGACTCTGATGCTGGGAAAGATTGAAGTCTGGAGGAGAGGGGACGACAGAGGATGAGATGGTTGGATGGCATCACCAACTCTATGCACATGAGTTTGAGCAAGCTCTGGGAGTTGGTGATGGACAGGAAAGCCTGGTGCACTGCAGTCCATGGGGCTGCAAAGAGTCAGACACGATTCAGTGACTGAACTAAACTGAACTGATATTTATCAGTTGACAAACTTGTCAGTCCTAAAGGAAATCAATCCTGAATATCCATTGGAAGGACTGATGCCAAAGCTGAAGCTCCAATAATTTGGCCATCTTATATAAGAAGCCAACTCATTAGAAAAGACCCTGATGCTGGGAAAGATTGAAGGCAAAAGAGAAGAGGGTATCAGAGGATGAGATGGTTAGATAGCATCACCAACTCAATGGAGATGGATTTGAGCAAACTCCAGGAGACAGTGAAGGACAGGGAAGCCTAGCATGCTGCAGTCTCTGAGGTCTCAAAGAGTCAGACATTACTTAGCCACTGAACAACAGTAATGCAGATGAGCTGCCAGTATAGAAATACATAGAAGTCTGGGAGGGTACAAAGCACAGGAGCTTGTTCCCATGGATTTGGGTTGCATCACCATTCTGGTACGTGAATCTCTTCACCCACCTGAAAGCTCTCAGAAGCCCATAGTTAGAAGCGTCATAGACCTGATGGACCATTGCCTCCATTTCCAGTCCCTCCCCACTCTCTGGAGAAATTGGGAGTGAGGGTGGGGCTGAAAGTTTCAAGCTTCTAATCACAGCTTGGTCTTTCTATGAGAAGCCCCTATCCAGGAGCCCATGGAGAGTTACCTCATTAGAGCAAAATGTCCTCCTAGTGATGTCATCACATAGGAGTTTACAAGAATTATAGGAGTTCTGAGCCAAGAACTTGGGGCAGAGATAAAAATACATATATTCTGTTATCTCACATTATTAGTTTCATTTTTAGACTACCTTCATCAGTTTTGTTCATATTAAAGTAATATAACTCAAAAAATCAATGAGTAGCTTTTCCTTTTTGAGTGTTCTAATGATTTTTTTTGGGGGGGGCATTATCTTTTCTTTCAAAGTATGAAAAAGTACATAGTTAATACCATACAGAGAAAGTGCTTTAATAATTCTTTTCATTGTCCCACAGTTTGGGGGACATTCAGGACACCCAGGAAGGAAGAAGCACGTGGAGGTTCTGAATGGGGGCCCTGGGCTCAGATTGCGGGGTCGCACATCCTTTCTCCTCTAGTCCCAGCCTGGCCAATCCCAGTCATGTTTCCCAGGCTCCCTGAGACTTGGCTTCTTCATCAGTAATGCAGATGGGAACAAGGCCTGCTTCACCAATAGCTGTACTTCTCTGGTAGCTCAGATGGTAAAGAATCCACTGGCAATGCAGGAGACCCTGGTTTGATTCCTGGGTTGGGAAGATCTCTGGAGAAGGGATACGCTACCCACTCCAGTATTCTTGGGTTTCCCTGGTGACTCCGCTGGTAAGGAATCTGCCTGCAATGTGGAAGACCTGGGTTTGAGCCCTGGATTGGGAAGATTCCCCTGAGGAGGCCATGGCTACCCACTCCAGTATTCTTGCCTGGAAAATCCCCATGGACAGAGAAGCCTGGTAGGCTATATAGCCCATGGGGTCACAAAGATTTGGACACGACTGAGTGACTAAGCATAGCATGAATAGATCACAGGAGACAGGCAAAGAAAGGACTTTGAGCCTGACAAATATAAAAGTTTAACGTGTGATAGTTATCATGATCACCATCATCATGGCATTTTATTTGGTCCAGGAAATGATGTCTTCATTCTGTGATTCCTCGCAGCTTCCAGCAGAGTTGCCCGGGCTCTTTCCCCAATGAATCAATGGCAGTCTTGTTTCCAGGAAGAGGATGAGTAAGACTTAGAACAAGACCTTACTTAAAGCACTAAATTAATTTTTGTAAATCTTTAACAGAAACAGCAACTGAGGAAGCAAGACGCTCACTTTCAGGAGCTGGGCTTTGTTAACAGAGAGATAAGAATTTGTATTTCCAAAGGCCTGGGAAGTGGAGCACTTGGGCCTTGAGTCCACGCTCTAAATCAAATGACAAGGAAGAACGCGTATTGATGCACTTGGTCCGCCTCCACACTGGGAAGGGACATCTCCCTGGAGAAGGGAGAGCCAGCAGTGGAGAAGATGAGCCAATGCAAAGGCTGTTAGATACCAAGAAAATGACCTCTCTGGGACCCGCTCCTTGACCCCACACCTTTTCATCAGCATCTCCATCCCAGCAAGAAGGAGTGCTGAAATCCCCAGTGTGTACCCCAGCGCAGGGTATCCCCCTGCGCTCCAAAAGCGCAGGAGGATACCCTGAGTTCCGGTCTGGAGGTGGAGGCACAGACAGCTTCCCTGATGACCCTGTGACCACCTGAGCCACAGGAGAGCAGCATCCTGGAGCCCCACCTCAGGAGGAAGGTGTGTACATGCCCAGGCGTGTGTGTGTGTGTGTGTATGTGTGTGTGAGAAGGGGGAGGGCCCAGAAACATTTATTTAATTCTTGGCCAGACTGTATTTCAAACCAGAAGTGACTGAGTTTGTTGAGCTGGCAGGATGGTTTTTCCCTACCGCCAGGCAGAAACAGGGGCTTGAGGATGACACTGGCTTGCATAAAAAATGAAGTCACCAAACTCAATCTTGTGACTGTTTATGATTCTTCTCCTTTATTCACTGATTTCCCCAAAGGTGGTTTTTGTGCCTTCCCTTTACTCTGCTCTGAAGCTCTAGTTACTAAGGAAACAACATCACCAAGTTAACAATGGTTTGCTCTCTCCATGGGGTCTGTGCATCTGGTTTCCTCTGTACCCGTCTCCTCTCTGCGTGTTACAGCCATGGGAAAGGAGGAGTGTGTAAGCCTCCACTAGGCTGAGGCTCAGTACTTGCTCAGATTCTAACCTAAAATCGGTTTCTCGTGACCAGAAACGGTGCTGCCCAGCTGCCCAGCATGTCAGTAAGCTCCATCCCCCAGCATCGCTGTCCAAGCACTTCCTGAGCAGCATCTTATGGGAACTGAAGCCCACAGAGCCCTTCTAGTTGGCTCTTTTCCAACAACCAGACTTTCATTTATGTAGACGAGATTAAGGTATCGGAGATCTCTTGCTTCAGCTTCTTCTACTTCACTTCTCAAGCTGACGTCTACTTTTTTAAGTTAAAAGACTTTTGGAAATGTACATATGCGTGAAAAGAATATTTATTGAATAAAGAATTTTCAATTGTATGGAAAAGTGAATATCAACCCAGAACTTTTTTATGGTGGCATTTTTAAAAAGGTGCGCTTAGCTATGAAAGCCATGGAATTAACATGAAAAACATCAGAGTGAGAAGTTTTTTTGACTGGTTATCCATTTCAGCAGGTGCAGCAGCCCCTCCATCCGAAAGGGACAGTGCTGTCAAGCAGAAGAGTGTCCACTGTGGAGAGGGAGCCCGGCAGAGCCCCGGGGGAGCGGAGGGCCAGCTGGGCATTTGGCCTAGTGGTGCTCCAGGCTGGGTGTTTCATTGGTTAGTCCCGCTGTCTGCTGCCCTGGAGCGGCCACGCAGAAGCTAGCAAGCCCAGGATTGGCTTCCTCTCTGCTTGCTCTTCGCTTCCAGGGCAGGAAGCTCTTTTACTAGAGGGAGCACCGAGACAGCAGATTAAGGCCTTGCACAAGGAGAAAAAAGAAAAAGAGATTAGGGAATCCAGGAGAAAATCCCAACCTGCCTCAAAGTCCTTGTTCATCCCAAGCATAAATGCCAGCATTACCTTGTGCCAGGTAAATACAGAGGCCCAAAAATAGGAACCAAAATAATGACATGCTCAGCACCGAGTTATCTTGAGGGAGAATTTTGCTACTTATGACCTGATATTCCTATTGCTGCTGTGAACCTTCAGATTGAAATCTGTAGGGAACATCAATTGCTTGATTGCAAAAAGTTACTTGACCTCTCACATTCTTTCCCACTGTAATCCCTAGTCAAACTCATACAAAGCAAAGTAGTTATTAAAACAATTCTTCCCAAGTGGAGAGGACTACAGGAAAAAAAACTATCAATATCTAAAGTAGAAATACAGTGAGAAAAATTTCAAGATGAAGGTGAAACTTGGAGATAATACTGAGGCACTTCATCCAGTCTTCCTGACTGTAGTTTCTCTATCCGAATCCATAAGCAGAGCAGTGGGGGAGGGATAGGGACGCAGCATTCCACTCTGCTGTGATGGAAATCCTCCAAGTTCGGGCCATCCAACAGGGTAGCCATTACTTCATGAGACTACTGAGCACTTAAAATATGACTTGCATGAATGAGGAACTGTCTTTTAGTTTTATTTTATTTAAGTGAATTAAAATTTAAAATTAAATTGCCGTACAAATCTTGTGATTTTGAACTGCAGTGCCTCAAAGAATTTCCAGATCTTGGTTATAAAATGCCGTTCCTTCAGTAAAGGCAAAGAAAACACCAAGGGGTTGGGAAAGAAAGGGGCCTCAACACAGGCATAGGCATAAGGTAGGCCACTACACTTGACCTTGGTGGTGACTCTGTTTGGAGCCTCAGAGGATTTCAGAAGCTGACACTGGGAGAATGGAAATGGGCTAAGATACCCTTTAGACTCTCTTCCAGGCTCATGAGAATTCTACTCCATTCATTGTGCGTAATTGAAGTTTCTCCGTTCCTCCAGACATTTTTTCTCATTTGGAGAAGTGCTGGTTGCTAGGAGACTGAATTGCCTTTTCAAGTAGAGTATTTTAGAGAGGAACAATTCACATGATTTTCTTCTTTAGTAAAACGAAAATTTGTAAAATATTTGAATGCATAGTGAAAAAGTCAAGCTTTTACATTTCTTTAGGTATTTGTTTCAGCAGTCTTAGAAACTTTCATTTACTTTTCCCACTGCCTCACACTGCAAGAAAGAAGACAAAAACTGATTGCTTTTTCTGTAGAATTTATTAAGAAAGAGTAACATTCCCAGGCTTCCTCCTAGGGATGGTGAGGTGATATCCATCTCACTTACTTCACAAGGGAGCTGTGAATGAGAATCAAAAATAATAACATTTATAATGGAAATGGAAATTGTAAAACACCATCTACCAAATATATATTAGTATTGCACTCAACTGTTCATGGTTTTATCCAACTACTTCTTACCATGATTTTCATAAATTTATAAAATCAATCCTTCTGAACATATCATCTAATAAGCAAAGAAACTGCAACTTTGAAAAATGAATAAATCCACCCAGGTTTCAACATCCAGACAAAGATTTCACTGTTCTACAGTGATTTCTTGAGGGGTATGAACAAAACTCTTTTAAATGTTCAGGTGAACTTATGTAATCACTGTCAATAACATCTGAATCCTGCAAACATAGTTGTATGAGATAAGATTTCCTATATAACTCACCCAATCTGATGCCTGACATATAATAAGTGTTCCATTTAAAAATAGCTATAGTAATGATGACAATAATTTAGCTAGTAAAGATCTTTTCTTTCAAATTGCTTGGCCCTTGCTTTAAAAATCCGGTTGCAGTTATCTTTTTTTTTTTTTTTCCCACTAACAGGATTCTCTAATTTCACTAACAGAATTCTCTGAGTATTGTTTGAAGAAATTTGACAACATTAATTGATAAATCTGTGGTGTTTTTGTGTATCTGAGCTGCAGAAGAATTCATCAAACACAGAATAGGAGTATTTGTTTTACAAAGGAAGACTGTATAATGTAGTTGAAAGAGCTATTTGATAATTTTGCTGGATGCTGTATTTTTCCAGGTTAACTATGGCTTTTGAGGAACTCAAACTCCTTAGAATGAAGTGTCAGCCTGACAAGCATCCTAGAGGGCTTCTTCCTGGAAGGAACTGCTAAAAGCCAGCACTTTGACACAGTTACACCCCTAAAGATGACACTGGTTTACCGACAAAATCCCACAAATACAAGGAACAACTTGCCAGCTATCCCCAAGGTCTCTCCACCTACCCTGAGGTTCTCAACCTGCTGTCCAAAGCTCAGAACTGCCCAGAGCTTTTATAAACACCCATGCCTCTCCCTTGGCCAGTAAGTACTATCTCTAGGAGGTGAGGCAGGTCCAGGCAGCTTTAACCCCCCCCCCCCTCAACGGGTGAACCTAATGTGCAGCCGTGTTAAGAACAAGTGTATGCAGGTATTCTGATTTCAGGTTTCCCTCACTTAAAACAAGCACTTCCAGGTGGACAGCACCATTCTGGCTCCAGCATAAAGACCTCTGAGAGCAGAAGTCCTCTGTACCACCTAACAAGATATCTCACCTATAGCAGGCACGCAGACTCTGCCTGCTCTGGTCTTCTTCCTTTTGTAACCAAGCAGGACGCTGTAGGCCTTCCAAGAAAAGACCCTACCCATGTACTCTGCCTGTCTTTTGCTGTAGAAAAACTTTAATCAAACAATAAATTTAATCAGAGAAGGAGAAAATGCAGAAAGGAAAACAGTTGACAAAATAATACTTTCATCATTAAACAAAATCAAGGACCGTTAGCACTTCCGCAAGGCACTTCTGAGCCTTTGTCCTTTGAGCTGCTTTGCAGATACTGAAATCCTCACCAGGTGGAAAAACTTTATATGCTGTCCACAAGCATGCAGACCCCAGAATGGTTGGAAACAGAAGGTTGACATGCTGATTTAGATTACCTCACCACCAATGAATCAGAAGAATGTCCATGAGCTGATGATGCCACCCTGCTCCTTGAACACTGTGAACCCCTCACTACCCCAGCCAGGGTGGGTTACACAGGCTTGAAGGCTTTAGCCTGCTGTGTCTCCCTTTGCCTGGCAAAGCAATCAAGCAATTCTTTCCTGCTTCACCCCAAACTCAGGCTCCATATGTCTGTTCAGCACCGGTGAAAAAGAGGCTGAATTTCAGCAACACTTGCCTCTCTCCCTCTCTTTCCTCCCACCACTCCACCCTTGATCTTGATCTTTCTTCTATCTCTTATTCACGTCTCTCTCCTTTTCCCTGTCCCTCCCCTAGCCCTCTCAGTTCTGCTCTGAGAAATCCCCCTCTTTGATACACCTTCATTTTCTTCCTTTTCCCACTTTCTGTCAGTCTATCTTAAGAATCTTTCCTGTGTTCCATTTCTACATGTTTGTGCCATTTGTGGGCCAAGCTAAAAGCTTGGGGTGGGGGTGAGGGAGTCATTGGTCCAGACTTACATAGAAACATTGAAAAGAAATAGGTTCAAAAGGAATCAGTGCCACTGCTTTAAAGCCTTTGAAAGTAGCTACAAGTCCCATTTGGAATGTCTTCATCCTCCTCTAATTAGACTTGCTTTTCCTTAAGCACCACTATTCCAAACAACACATTGTTTTGTTTTTAAGCTTAGCTTAAAGCTCTTCTCTGGAGAAGGCAATGGCAACCCACTCCAGTACTCTTGCCTGGAAAATCTCATGGACGGAGGAGCCTGGTAGGCTGCAGTCCATGGGGTCGCTGAGGGTCAGACACGACTGAGTGACTTCAGTTTCACTTTTCACTTTCATGCACTGGGGAAGGAAATAGCAACCCACTCCAGTATTCTTGCCTGGAGAATCCCAGGGACGGGGGAGCCTGGTGGGCTGCTGTCTATGGGGTCGCAGAGTCGGACACAACTGAAGTGACTTAGCAGCAGCAGCAGCAAAGCTCTTCTCTTTTAATTAAGGGCATTGGACATTACTCTGCTATTACTTCATTGCTTTCAGATTCAATTCTCCCATTCTGTAGCTGGATGCCTGTAATCCCCATGGCAGGAAAGAGGTGGGAGACGGAGAAATTTAAAATGTGAAGGAAAAACTTGTTTGACGTAATCAGGAGAGTAAGCCATTATTATTAACTATTAGTGTCCATTTGACATCCCTTCCTCCCTGGAGTCTTTTGAGGATCTCCCATCGAGGCCATTTTGGGGAGATTGCTCATAAATTTATTTCACTTTCAGGAGATCTGGGAGGATCCCACATGCAGGGAAGAACTCAGCCCATGCACCACAACTATTGAGCCCAGGACCCCCCACTACTGAGTTCATGTGCTGAAACTACCGAAGCCTTCACACCCTAGAGCCTGTGCTCTGCCCCGAGAGAAGCCACTGCGATGAGAAGCCACTGGACCACAACTCGAGAGTAGCCCCGGCTTGCCACAACTAGAGAAAAGCCCATCCAGCAATGAAGAAACTACAAAGCCAAAAATAAATAAACAAGAACATTATTTTTAAAATAAAGTAAAAAATAAGAAATAAAATGCATGCTAAAAGGCGTTGGTCTCTGTGTCTGACCTCTCACTGAAACCAATTGACAGATTTCTGGAATTTTCACTCAGCAGTTGTTTGTGCCCATCTCTGCCTTTGTGCTCCTGAGTCCCTCTCCCTGGAATTTTTCTCCAATTCTTCTCCTGTTTTCTTCAAAAGACGCTGACATTCTGCCTTGGTTTTTCCATCTCTGACACTCTCCCTTTAGTTATCTCACTGAACTCTAGAAGGAGTGGCTTAAAACTAACCTAAATAAGAATTTGAGTCCTTGAGATGGTTGTGAATGCATGCAGAAATGAATTTAGTGCACCAGGACCTAAAGGAAAGGAAAAAAGATTAGTTAAACAATTGTTATGCTGATCCAGGTTCCCTGGGTTTTTGCTGACTGACCTAGGAACTTACATAATAGAGGTAATTTTTCTAATGCTTTCTGAGTTCCTAATAACCAATTGCAGCAAATACATGGCACAAACTTGGCACATACCTAGTCAATATATAGCTACTGTTCTGGAAGTTATGAACTAGGGACTGACTCAGGTGAACAAATAAACAAGATAAATTTGCCTTGAAAAGTCTTCTTAGCCTGTGGAATTCTTAAATCACACTGGCTATAAGTATTTGGAGGATAGACATTAAAGAAGGTGGCAGCGAAAGAAGCCAAAAAAGTAGGACCATAATAGGAAACTTGATGGGTTTCAGTATCTTCCACCTCCAATCCATGAGCACTTTCTGCCAGGGTCCCCCTGTGCCCACCCTTCCTCACTCTCACCATCAACAATGTACCAAATAGTGACACTCAAATCCCTCCCGGAAGCCAATGATAGGGGAAAAAAAAAAAATTTAGTGTGCTAAAGATCAAAAGTTTAAGAAATAATAATATTTAAAACTAAGTTAAAATGGAGAAAAAATAAACAAAATGGACCAAAAAGCCAGAGTTATATTAAAACAGCTCAAAGAATAACTTGGAGAATAAAATTTAAAATAGTGCAGATTATACTTAAAAAATTCATGAAGAATATTTTGAGGAGATATTACAACTGATACCACAGAAATATAAAGAATCATCAGAAAGAGACTGTATAATAATTGTACACCAACAAATTGAACAACCGAGGCCATCTGTGGGGTCGCACAGAGTCGGAAACGACTGAAGTGAGTTAGCAGCAGTGGCGGAAGAAATGGATGAAGTCCTGGAAACATGCAACTTCCCAGTCATGATGATACAGAAAATCTGAACAGAGATCCATTAAATCAGTAGCCAAGAACCTCCCAACAAGCAGAAGTCCCAGATCAGATGGCTTCACTAGTGATTTCTACCAAACATTCAAAGAATAATTAATATCAATCCTTCTGTCAAGGGAGTATATAATTTCCTCAGTTCTGTCTCATCACAACAAAAATTTGAAGCAACGGATGGACCAGCGTTACAGCTCTGTGGTATAGCTCAGTTTTATTTAGTTATTTACTTATTTTTATTTTTTTACTTTACAATACTGTATTGGTTTTGCCATACATTGACATGAATCCGCCACAGGTGTACATGAGTTCCCAACCCTGAACCCCTCTCCCACCACCCTTCCCATATCATCTCTCTGGGTCATCCCAGTGCACCAGTCCCAAGCATCCTGTATCCTGTGTTTTATTTAGAAAGTAAAGGAAAATACATCCTCAGGGCATGAGGGAATGCTGACCCAAAAGACGCAAAGAGAAGAGAGGCCCCAGCCCAATTCTGGCTCCTCTTCTTATGGTTTTTCTCCTCCCCCTGGGCCTGCCCTATGTAAACTGAGCTAGCCAAAAGTGCTGTTTATTTTACCTGAGGTCCTCACTCCAGTCCATGGACCTTCCTTTGTTCTATTTTTGCAGGCTTTTCCCTTCCTTGTCTTTTAGCCACCGCCATTCTGGGCTCCTTTTTCCTATTCTAACTATCTAACATTCCCCCCTCAAGGGATAGAAGGCCCAATTCTTTGGGAATACGAGTGTCAAGGTCTTTCTGGCTACTTCCTGCTGAACTGGGACAGTAACGGTCCTTTGGCCTCCCCAGTACTTTGGGCACCTTATGCGAAGAGTTGACTCATTGGAAAAGACCCTGATGCTGGGAGGGATTGGGGGCAGGAGGAGAAAGGGACGACCGAGGATGAGATGGCTGGATGGCATCACAGACTCAATGGACGTGAGTCTGAGTGAACTCCGGGAGTTGGTGATGGACAGGGAGGCCTGGCGTACTGCGATTCATGGGGTCGCAAAGAGTCGGACACGACTGCGCGACTGAACTGAACTGATTGATGCTTTTGAACTGTGGTGTTGGAGAAGACTCTTGAGAGTCCCTTGGACTGCAAGGAGATCCAACCAGTCCATTCTGAAGGAGATCAACTCTGGGATTTATTTGGAAGGAATGCTAAAGTTGAAACTCCAGTACTTTGGCCACCTCATGTGAAGAGTTGACTTATTGGAAAAGACTGTGATGCTGGCACGGATTGGGGACAAGAGGAGAAGGGGATGACAGAGAATGAGATGGCTGGATGGCATCACGGACTCAATGGACGTGAGTCTGAGTGAACTCCGGAAGTTGATGATGGACAGGGAGGCCTGGCGTGCTGTGATTCATGGGGTCACAAAGAGTCGGACATGACTGAGCGACTGAACTGAACTGAACTGAACTAAGAAGGTATCTTATGGGGCTCAGTGTCACATTTCCCCCTGTTACGAAAGCCAGGTACTTCTTGGTATCCCTTGTGTGGACCATGTGTAACCTCTTTTTGTGGTTGGGCTGCAGTTGTTGCAGGTACAGTGGTAGAAGAGGTTTATCCTCTGGCACAATTGCTTGGGATACATTGGTGGGGAAAGCTAGCCCCCAGCCCAGCTGGCTGAAGGTCTGATCTTGACTGATGCAAGAGTGCTGATGTTTGAGGCTAGACCCTGGCACAACTGACTACAAAACTGGGTTGTGATTGTTGCAGGCCTGCTTGTGTACTAGGATTGCTCCCTGGAGCAGGAACTTCTCTGAAGGGCTGGCTAGAATAGGTAGTTTGAGTGGTGCTGCTCCTTAGAGGAAGACTAGAGTAGGGTGCATAATATTAGCTGTGTGATGGAGACTGACAGAAATGATTCCTGACAGAGTCAGTCTATATAGATGGAAGCAGAGTAAAAAAGGAAAAAAAAAAAAAAATTCCAGTACTTCTGTCCTCAAAGAAAGTTCCGCCTGAACTTCCCTAGTGTCCATTGGTTAAGAATATGCTTGTCAATGCAGGGGGCACAGGTTCAATCCTTGGTCCACAGAGATTCCACGTGCCACAACTAAGCTTGCATCAAAA
This sequence comes from Aepyceros melampus, assembly GCA_006408695.1. Lineage (NCBI taxonomy): Eukaryota > Metazoa > Chordata > Mammalia > Artiodactyla > Bovidae > Aepyceros > Aepyceros melampus. Next base: position 400,984 of record SJXQ01004535.1, read on the forward strand.
TTCCTGAGTCTGAGTGCTCTAGAGCCCATGTTCCACAATAAGAAAACCACCGCAAGGAGAAACTCTCACACTGCAACCAAGAGTAGCCAAAAAAAAAAAAAAATTCCAGTACTTCTGTCCTCAAAGAAAGTTCCGCCTGAACTTCCCTAGTGTCCATTGGTTAAGAATATGCTTGTCAATGCAGGGGGCACAGGTTCAATCCTTGGTCCACAGAGATTCCACGTGCCACAACTAAGCTTGCATCAAAATTCCTGAGTCTGAGTGCTCTAGAGCCCATGTTCCACAATAAGAAAACCACCGCAAGGAGAAACTCTCACATGCAACCAAGAGTAGCCTCCACTCACCGCAGCTAGAGAAAGTCTACATGCAGCAACGAAGATCCACCACAGCCAATAAATAAATAAATAGTTTTAAGAAATTTTCACCAGTTCCTTCCCTCTGGCCTATGCCCTAAAACTAGTCAATAAATCTCTATGTTATGTGATCCAGGCACTTTTCAAGCTGCTGCTTCTGTGCGAGGATTCATAGTGATCTAGTCTGTGTGTGAGTTAGTCTGCTTAAGACCAAAGGCTTGGTTTCCCACAGCTATCTGACTTTCCCAGATGTAAGCTTGACCTTTTTTTTTTTTTTTCGCTAGACCATGCAGCTTGAGGGATCTTAGTTCCCTGACCAAGGATTGAACCTGACCCCCAACAGTGAAAGCACCAAGTCCTAACCACTGGATCATCAGGGAATTCCAAGCTTTACTAACTTTGAAAGTCAGACATTGTCGGGACTCATCTTCACAGGACGGGTTTCCCAGGCAGGCTGGGGATTCCAGTGTGGAGATAATACCAACTTTCTCCTCAGGAGGAACCTCCACAGTTGTGATATTTATCCACTTATGGGTTGCCTCACCTGGGCTGTGGGTGGGGTAAGACTACATCTCTGCTCCTCCTATCCATAGCAATGAGAATTTTTCTTAATATCCTTGAAAGTGAAAGTCGCTCAGTTGTGTTCGACTCTTTGTGACTCCGTGGACTATACAGTCCATGGAATTCTCCAGGCCAGAATACTGGAGCGGGTAGCCTTTCCCTTCTCCAGGGGATCTTCCCAACCCTGGGATCAAACCCAGGTCTCCCTCATTGCAGGCAGATTCTTTACTAGCTGTGCCACAAGGGAAGCCCAAGATTATTGGTGTAAGTAGCCTATCCCTTCTCCAACAGATCTTCCTGACCCAGGAATTGAACCAGGGTCTCTTTGTATCCAGAGCTATACAACATCTTTTTAACTAGTCTTAGGTTGTTTTCAGAGATACTTACTTTACATGCAGTTGTAGTTTTCGTGTGTCTATCAGTTCAGTTCAGTGGCTCAGTCGTGTCCGACTCTTTGCGACCCCATGAATCATAGCACGCNGAATTGAACCAGGGTCTCTTTGTATCCAGAGCTATACAACATCTTTTTAACTAGTCTTAGGTTGTTTTCAGAGATACTTACTTTACATGCAGTTGTAGTTTTTGTGTGTCTATCAGTTCAGTTCAGTGGCTCAGTCGTGTCCGACTCTTTGCGACCCCATGAATCATAGCACGCCAGGCCTCCCTGTCCATCACCAACTCCCGGAAATCACCCAGACTCACGTCCATTGAGTGAGTGATGCCATCCATCCATCTCATCCTCGGTCATCCCCTTCTCCTCCTGCCCCCAATTCCTCCCAGCATCAAAGTCTTTCCCAATGAGTCAACTCTGCGCATAAGGTGGCCAAAGTACTGGAGTTTCAGCCTTAGCATCACTCCTTCCAAAGAAATCCCAGGGCTGATCTCCTTCAGAATGGACTGGTTGGATCTCCTTGCAGTCCAAGGGACTCTCAAGAGTCTTCTCCAACACCACAGTTCAAAAGCATCAATTCTTCGGCGCTCAGCCTTCTTCACGTCCAACTCTCACATCCATACATGACCACAGGAAAAACCATAGCCTTGACTAGATGGACCTTAGTCGGCAAAGTAATGTCTGCTTTTGAATATGCTATCAAGGTTGGTCATAACTTTTCTTCCAAGGAGTACATGTCTTTTAATTTCATGGCTGCAATCACCATCTGCAGTGATTTTGGAGCCCAAAAAAATAAAGTCTGACACTGTTTCCACTGTTTCCCCATCTATTTGCCATGGAATGATGGGACCACATGCCATGATCTTTGTATAGGAGGAGGTAAACTCAGGATCTTTCTACTCTGCCATCTTGATCTGCTCTAGATGAACCTTAGATATGTTAGCTAAACACAGATCTAAGTATACATACAATTTTTAAGTAATGAATTATTATGAAAGTATGAAAATAACTGTGATTTCCATCCCCCCAAACCCCCAGGTTGGAGTTGATTATACAACTTTGTATTTGCAGAGTACTGGCAACAGGGCTATGTGTTACATTGTGACTGCACATCCTGAAATGCTCCACTAAGCAAACATAGGATTACCTTCTCTTGTGTGATTTAAATATGATAAAATTCTTATGAATAAAAAGAATTTGGAATCACAGAAAAATCTACTAAAATCTTTGCATAGTCAGCTAAGCAACCAGGAAAAGATCTGTGACTTGACAAATTTTAGAGATTTATTAGGTTTTTTTTTTTTTCTCCATCCTTTCTTCCCAAAGTTTGAATTGTAAAGGATCATCTGGCACTCGAATCTTCAAGGACAGGAGTCGCATACTTCTATTTCTTTATTAAAAAATTCCTGGTGTTATATTTTTAACTGAAGTTCATATACCCTGGATGAGACATCAGACCCTTTTATTACTTTACTGATCTCTTGCATTATATCCTCTCTGCAAAAAGTCTCCTGTGGCCTAACCTCTTCTTCTCTTCACTCTTTAGATCCAGTCTCAGACACACAACTGAAAATGTCTGATTTCATATAAAAGAAAATAAATGAGTGCAAATCAATTGCAAGGTATGATCTCTTGCATTATATCCTCTCTGCAAAAAGTCTCCTGTGGCCTAACCTCTTCTTCTCTTACTCTTTAGATCCAGTCTCAGACACACAACTGAAAATGTCTGATTTCATATAAAAGAAAATAAACGAGTGCAAATCAATTGCAAGGTTATAAACCAATCATGATTTTAGGATATATAGGGCATGGAAATATTACTAAGGTCTCATATAATGAGCATGGAGAAAGAATCATGAAAGATTTGGCCTATTGAAGATTCAAACATTATATTATTATTACCATCAATGTTACAGGAGATCACAAAAATTTTTACAGAAATACTGGATGAAAGCTACATAAATATTCCTAGTGTCATCCTCCACATACATGTAATTTGTCTAAGTCTCCAGTTTTCATTCTGTAAACCCACTGTCATCACATGATTCATTTTCTAAAACTTTTTTTGAATTCCCTTTGTTCATAGAAGTAAGTAAAGCTTTAGGGCTTTTGGCATTTTACCCATCTATTACCCACTTCCATCTTTTCTTTCATTAACCTTACCCTCCGTGTGTGTGTGCTAAATTGCTTCAGTTGTGTTTGATTCTTTGCAACCCTATGGACCATAACCCACCAGGTTCTTCTTGTCCTCCTCAGGCAAGAATACTGGAGTGGGTTGATGTAACCTTCTTCAGTGTATCTTCCTGACTCAAGGATCAAACTCAATGTTACCCCTCCAGGTGAAATCAAATATTTATCATTCATCCTCCAAATCAAAAGAATTTTAAATAGTAGCAACAATAACTGTCACCAAATATTGAAATAAAGCCATTTTTTGCTCCTTTTTATTTCTGCAAGTTTAAATTACCATGTCTTTCATCTGGTCGCAAAAACCAACCACAGTTTGGACCAGGGTATCTTGTGACCTGTAAGTAAGTTCTCTATAGGATGGATATAAGAGAGTGTTATGATTTATGGCATAACTTGGCCAATTTTTCATGTCATCAAAAGACCCATATTTGGATCTTTTGTGTGAGTGTGATGAGTTCTTAAGGTTTCCTACTTATCACTGGAGAAAGTAGGCCCTTTATTGACATTAACAAAAATTTGCTTATATCACTGATTACAATAAGACTTCCCTCTTTGACCTCCTAGGTCAGTTGTTTCCAGATCCACTTATTTGAAATTAGTTATATGTCAACTTTTGACAAACTTTCCACAATATGTGTTAAATTTCCATTGTTATTTATATTTTAAGTGAGCTTATTTTGAATTTCCAAACTATATTTTAAATACTTGATGGTCTAGGTCATGTTGATTACATGGTATTTTAAAGTATCTGTTTTGATTTCAAGTATCTTTTGATGCAGCTTAAAAGTAAATGTTAAATTACTTGGAAGATGAGTTTATGGAGGTCTAGGATTGAGATGAAGGATGATCAATTTCAGAGATTATATGAAGTTCAAGAGTGGTATGAAGAATGGTGACAGGGCTTAGACACAAATGTTATTCAGATATGAGACAAGATAACAGGCATAGATGTCACTTACAGGATTAATTAGGTAATTTCCATGTTTTAGTTCCATTATTTGGCTATTTACATGAAATGTATAAAAATGATGCCAGTCAAAATGTTCAGCTTTGGAACATGTCCTGAGCCTTTTGAACTTCCCCTAAATAATAACTAGCTTCTCTAAAATCATGTACCACATGGAGTATTAACTGACTCATTGTAGGGCTTTCTAGAAGAGGCAATTCTTCTATCATACTCATAGTCATTCATTACCTTGTATTATGCTTGTATTCTGGGTGAACAATGCAAATGATCAGAAGTAGTTAATACATTTCAGAATCATTCATGTGACTGCATTCTAAGTCGTTCCAGTTGCCCCTGACTCCTTGAGATCCTGTGGACTATAGCCCACATCTGTCCATGGAATTCTCCAGGCAGGAATACTGGAGTGGGTCGCCATGCCCTCCTCCAGGAGATCTTCCCAACCTAGGGATTGAACTCACATCTCTTATGTCTCCTACATTGGCTGGCAGATTCTTTACCACTGAGCTACCTAGGAGGAAACCCCAGAATCATTCATACACTATTCTTAAACTACTCAGAGTTTGGAAGTAAATGTGCCATAAATGTGAGAATAATTAAGGAAACTCCAGTAGAAAAATATGCTTAGGTCATTAAGATATCTTCCTAGAATGAGGCAACCACATGTACATAATGAGAATGTTGTGTCTCTCCATAACATATGCAGGCTGGTGGGTGCATTCCTGGCTTCCTCTTGTTTTATTAACTTATTCTTTCATTTGTTTCAGAGCATCTCTATGTGGGTCAGTTTCAATCCTCATCCTCAACTCAGGCTAATCCAAGTTAAAATTGTCTTACTGGAGGACAGATTTGTTTGGACACATTTGTTTCATTGGTGGCAGTAAGTCCTAGGATCTGGAAAATTTGCTTTCAGGAGATATAAAATTTCTCCGGTTGTAGCTGCTGTTGCTTGTAAGAACTGACTCAGCTGGAGATCATTTGAGATTCAGCATGTAAAAGACTCAGTGAATTTTAAAAATCATTTGCTTTACTAGTAACCTGTAGTTTCACAGATTTTTTTGTGAATTGGGAAAAACATGCCTTCCTTCTATGGATGCATAGTGGAAAAAATGGGTCATACCTTAGTGAGATTAAAAAGGTGGGCCTCCTGTTTACTGTCTGCTTCTTTACATCAGATGCACAGCTTGGCAAGTCACCACTCACTTTATTGGATATACCCTAGTAGACCACACAGTCTGCACAAACGTATATGTCAGCCCTGTCTGCTTAGTGCAGCATTATAGTCATTGATGTTGTTCAGTCAGCCAGTTGTGTCTGACTCTTTATGACCCCTTGGACTACAGCAAACCAGGTATCCCTGTCCCTCACCATCTCCCAGAATTTGCCCTAGTTCATGTCCATTGCATTGGTGATGCCATCCAGCCATCTCAAGCTCTGACGCCCTCTTCTCCTTCTGCCCTTGATCTTTCCCAGAATCAGGGGCTTTTCCAATGAGTCGGCTGTTTGTATCAGATGATCAAAATACTGGAACTTCAGCTTCAGCATCAGTCCTTCCAATGAGTATTCATGTTTGATTTCCTTTAAAATTGAATGGTTTGACTCCTTGCTGTCCTAGGGACTCTCAGAAATCTCCAGCACCACAGTTTAAAGGCATCAGTGCTTTGGCATTCTGCCTTCTTTATTATGGTCCAGCCTTCACTACCTTACATGACCACTGGGAAGGCCATAGCCATGACTATATGGACCTTTGTTGGTAGAGTGATGTCTCTGCTTTTCAATACACTGCTTAGGTTTGTCGTTACTTTCCTGCCAAGAAGCAATCATCTTCTGATTTCATGGTTACAGTCACCACCTGCAGTGATTTTAGAGCCCAAGAGGAGGAAATCTGTCACTGCTTCCACCTTTTTCCTTTGTATTTGCCATGAAATAATGAAGCTGGATGCCATGATATTAGTTTTTAATGTTTAGTTTTAAGCTGGCTTTTTCACTCTCCTCCTTCACCCTCATCAAAATGCTTTTTAGTTTCCCTTTGCTCTCTGCCATTAGAGTGGTATCGTACACATATCCAAGGTTGTGATATTTTTCCTGCCTATCTTGATTCCAGCTTGTAACTCATCCAAGCTGGCATTTTTTATGATATGCTCAGTGTATAAGTTAAATAAGCAGTTTGACAACAGACATCCCTGTCTTACCACTTTTTCAATACTGAACCAACCAATTGTTCCATACAGGGTTCTAACTGTTGCTTCTTGACCTGTGTAGAGGTTTCTCAGGAGATAGGTAAGATGGTCTGGTATTTCCATATCTTGAAGAGCTTTCCACAGTTTGTTATGATCCACATTATCAAAGGCTTCAGCATAGTTGATAAAACAAATGTAAATATTTTTTCTGGAATTCCTTTGCTTTCTGTATATCCAGTAAATGTTGGTAATTTGATCTCTGGTTCCTTTGCCTTTTCTAAACCCATTTTGCATGTCTGGAGTTCTTGGCTAGCATAATATTGCATGCTAGACTTGAGCATTATGTGAACCAAGAACTTCCAGAAGTCCAAAATGGGTTTATAGTTATCAGTCACAAAATATTGATATTTTGTATATAATCTGTGTATTAATTTATATTAAATTTTATACTTTTACCCCTGATCTTCTAGAAGAATCGCACTAGGATTATGTATACTAGCTCCAGCAGGTAAGGTAGAAAACCACAGAACAAGCAAGCCATTGAGAATTCTTTAGGAAAATATCATCAATCTAAAGGGAGGTAACTAAATATATAACTTATTTTTAATGGATTTATGGTAATAGTCAAATGTGAATAGGAATTAGAGGGATAATTCTAAACACAACAGGTATGCTTAGTATCTACCATGTGTTCCCTCCTTTTGAAGAAGGCACTTCCTCTAACAAACACAGCCTCCTTGGTGTTTTGTATCATGTAAGTCAACCAATGGTTTCCCATGTTCTAGCAACTATCTACCGTTAACCAGTGAGTCCCAAAGGAACATTTGAGTGACTCGTCTGTGTTGAGCACAGCTTCCTTGGTGGCTCAGACAGCAAAGAATCTGCCTGTGATGCAGCAGAACCAGGTTCAATACCTGGGTCAGGATGATCCCCTGCAGAAGGGAATGACAGAGTACTCCAGTATTCTTACACGGAGAATTCCCTGGACAGAGGAGCCTGGCAGCTATGGTCCATGAGGTTGCAAAGAGTTGGACATGATTGATGAACATTTTCACTTAATGTTGAGCAGTAGAAATATCCAAAAAGTAGAAAATGGGTTCCTTTTCCTTGAAGAGTTCATATCTGATTGGATCCATGATGGTACAACACAAGTCTTATTGTAATCAAGTGTTAAATTGCATCTTATTTCTGATCTAGTTGTCAGATCGAACCAATTATTAGAGATTCAAATGTATTGAGTTTCTGGAAAAGATAATTTTAATGAGAATTTATTTTTACTATTGCTAGTGCTAAAGATAGACAGATACACTGTTCTAGGGTCTCTTTCCTGGAATAGAACAAGAGCATAACATGAGATTACCCAGCCTGTGCTTTCTTAGTTTGGACAACAATAGTGATTCTCTCAGACACCAGTTCAGGTGAGAAGTAACTAACAGAGGCAATGGTAAGAAGGGAACTTCTTTTCCAGAAGTGTGTGTATGTGAGGTGGGAGTGGAGGAGGGAGAAATGTATCGTGTGCCTTGTGTACACATTGGACTTTTAGAGCTGAAAGAAGCCTTAAAAAATGTCACATTTAATACCAGCATTTTAGAGATAAGGACACAAAGACCTTGGTGTACTTAAGCGATTTGCTCAAGGTCACATATTTTAGCCTTCAGCTCATGGAAATTAATGTTACTTTTGGTAAAGCACAATTCAGCACTGTTCCAAGGGACTAGACCTCTACCTCAAACTTTCTCTTTCCTTTTCCAGTACCATCATAATCTGCCACTCTTTACTGTGGTGCCTCAGGAAGAAGCGAGGGAGTCTTAAAAACCATCCAGCTCTCCAGATTCAATTGGCAGGTTAATCGAAAACATTTTTTTATAGCACAATAAAGGGCCTGGGAACAGTGGAACATTAATATTTGTTTCCCAAAGAGTGGACCCTGAGAGAATAAAGCTGCAGGCAATTGAATTATGGTACCCAGGAAATGGCAACCCAGTCCAGGACTGTTGCCTGGAAAATGCCATGGATGGAGGAGCCTGGTGGGCTACAGTCCATGGGGTCACAAAGAATCGGACACGACTAAGCGACTTCACTTTCTTTCTTTCTTTACCCAGGGTGTCGGGGATGAGTTTTGCATTGCTTCATGTTATACCACCATTAATCAGGCAGCAGAGAGTGAAGTCTGCCTCACCAACTGCTGCCAGGGCACCCCCGAGGGAGCTGTCACCCCCAATTCAGGGCAAGGCAGTCAGCTCTCTGAAGTATCTTATGTGATTACAATAGAGTTTTCATGATGCATTCTTAATAAAACAAAAGGTGGCCTTCTGACAAAACTATCATCTAGTTTTTATAATGTAAAATACAGCAATTTTATCAGCATTAATGCTGATTGGCTGCCATTAGCCCCTTGCCTTCTAATAAAATTTATGATACCTTTCAGGAGCCCAATTTGATAGAAAGTGAAGTGATTGCACCCTGCTTAGATATCTCTCTGGCACTATTCTAACAATAATGCGGTAATTTTATGCATGAAATAGCTCAATTGGCATAAATAGTTATAATACTGAGTGCTGTCTAAGGAAACTGGCTGGTGGAAAATTAGAAAGCGCTTCACACTTTTGAAACAGGTAATTAGGATTTTTCTTCATGCTCATATAAGGCAGACTGTAGTTTCATTTTATATTTCATGTTTCATTAAAATATAGGTGTTAAAAATAAATGTTGAATTTAAAACTGTACATATGAAATTAAAGGTATAGTTCATGGTAGGAGGTGCAAAGTGTGAGATGGGACATGGGAATGTTGTATTTAGTTACAGTAGGATATCATTTTTAAAAATAGTTTGGACAGGTAATATAGCCTTATTTCAAATATGTTACTTTGGAAAGAATTGATTAAGAAATAAGTTGCATTCACTTTCCAGGTCTTTAGCCCAAGAAGCAGTATGCTGCCTCAATTTAAACTCTAACTAAGGATAATACCCTTCATTTAATTGGCAGGTGAAGCTAGGCTTTGGGTCATGTGGGATTCACTGAGCAGTTTTGAACTTTGTATAGGGCTGAATGGTTCCCTGTCTATTCCACATTTCCATCTTGACCTTAGCTGCCTGATCAGATCTGAGCCAACCCCCAGTGGAACATTTTTGATTCTCTTGAACTATACTGTGGCTTTGGGAGGTGGGCAAAGGGCTGTCATGGCACCATTGTATTAACCTCCACGTATGGCCCAGCTGAGGGCAGGCTTTTAAGTTTTCCCAACTGTGTCATTAAATGTGTTGCTCTGGCCCAACTGACATGACACCATCACAATCCAGCCACCAACTAATGACCACAGTTGTGAAGGCAGCATGCTATAGAAGGGAGTACACAGGGCAAAGAGGACAGAAAATTGGGCTTCTGACTTGTTTTTCTGTAACTACATATGTGGAATTAGGGAGTACATTGAACCTTTGAATGCCTCAGTTTCCTCATCCACAAAATGGAATTGCGGTCACATTTTCTTTTTTTAGAAGTTTGTGTGGAATATAGATTGCAAAACAGGTTGAAAAAGAGATAAAGCAAAATAGTGCTTCACATATGCACAGGGTACTTCTACGTTGTAATGAAAAAGTGTATGCAAAATGAAAAGAATAGTGCTTAGTATAATAAAAATGTTTTTTCTTATAATGTTTGGAGATATGAGAGCACGCTGTGTTCAGTGATTTAGGGAGATTTTACAAAATGTTCTCGTGTGTACATGGACAAGAACCATAACATAGGAAGAGAAGCAGCATTTATTGTGACAAAGTAAAATTGCAAAGTCCTTGACAGTTTCAATAGAAAATCATAAAGTAGGAAAGAAATTCAGCATTGCTAATAACCTCACTGTAAATTCTCTTCATTATTCCTATCATATTTTCTAGTGATTGCAATGTAAAGCAGTGGTCTGTTAACATTATAATATATTCATATTCTCAAGCAATTCTAGACAAAATATCTAGTCCTCTTGGGAGGTGATCATGAAAAGGAAATTCAGGACAAATGTTATTTTCATTAACCTTTATCAATGACACTAAGTTCTAGACAGAAGTCGCTTCATGGTATAGTTATTGTGCATCCATAATTAGAACAACTTGCTCAAAGATTTTTCTATAAAAGTCATTGACACTAATATTTTCTTCTTCACTTTACTTTTCACTTTGTGAATAGGATGATGTTTCTAATTCACAAAGCTTATTATATTATTTTCCCATGTTGTGGAGACAACTTATGTTCCCCAAGTGGGAATGTCATGGAAGAAAAATGCCATACGTCTTTCTCCACATCCTCTCACTTACTCCTCCCTGAAGGAGGAGAATTGTTCAATAATTAGTGAGACTAAAAAAAGAGCCTATGTCTCAGCCCACCCTCTTTCCCCAGTTTCAGATCTGCCCAGTCAAAGGATGGGCATAGTCTTAGCTTCTGAGAAATTTGGAGTCCAATTATTTTCCTTGGTTAACCATAATGTCTATAGCATTTAGAACCTGGCACATAATAGATTCTAAATCATTATTTCTTAGATGATAAATGAGTAAAAACACTAGTGTGTGTGTGGAGATTGGAGAGTGAACCTAGGTAAAGTGTATCAAACTTGAAGACAAAATTCTCCCTGTAGTAGGGTTTTTTTTGTGGTGTAAACTAGGAGAAAAACTACTAAGAAAGTTGATTATAGCCATCTATCTGAGGCAATTCTAAGGTTCATTTTTGTCAGATATAAAGTGGGTACTTGCTCATCAGCTTGACTCTTGTGTTTTTATTTTTTTCAGTTTAGTTCAAACCTTGCTGAAGTGAAGACTTTAATATACCTTTATTCCCCCACACCAATTTTCATTATCTACTTGAAACTAATAATTCTGCTTGAACTAATGAAGTTCAAATTTGTTAGAAAGACCAACAAGAACTTTCATGATTTCACACAATTTTTCTATAGGAAGAAAAATGGAGCTAGTGTGGGTAACTGAGAGACTCAATCAAAAATAAAGGATGAACAGAAGCTTATAAAGAAGATTCTACAAGAAATAGAGTAGAGTTGATATATGTTTCAATAAAACACACACAATAGAAATTTGTTGATCAAAAGTAGTTACATGGCATAGGAAAATATTGACATGATATACTAATAATATATACAATTCTTATGGATTTTAATGACCTCTTTTTATCAATTTTAAACATAATTCTATCTGATATTTTTCTCAGTTTCAAGATGATTCAGTTTAATCTCAGACATCTTGGATCTGTCCACCTATTTATATCCCTAACGTGAACTTTGGCTCTGCTCATGTCAAGAATCGTATTCTTATAACTCCAATAAAGAGTGCAGCATATGCCTTTTGAAGAAACACTCAATACCTTGGGAATTGCCTTTTAGATACCCCAAATCCAGGAAGAAAGCTATTGCAAACTCTCTAAAGTATAAAGCAAGGGACATGACTTTACAAGAGTTTACAAAACAAGAGTTTTGTAAAGGAGTTTACAAAAAGGAGTCTGTTTTATTTCATCTAGTGAAGATTCATCACACTGGTTCACTTTGAAAATTAGCAATAGTCATATGTTCTGAAGAAAGAGAAACTGATTGGTAGAGGAAGGAATTTCCAAAGACAAGGATAAAAAATTATTATCACACAAATTTCAGAGAAAACTACCTATGTTCCCAAGAGTAAAATTTCCAAACATAAGACAAGAGATATAAAGAAACTGAACTTAGCCTGAAAATTTACTTATTTGCTAACTTATTTATTTATTGAATGCTTTTTGGGAAAAACTGTGGTATCATGAAGAAATGAAAGCTGTTTTATGACACAAACTTACTTAGGTTTAGGCATTTGCTTTGTTCATGATTTATGTGGAAAACTGGAGAAGGCAATGGCACCCCACTCCAGTACTCTTGCCTGGAAAATTCCATGGTCGAGGAGCCTGGAAGGCTGCAGTCCATGGGGTCGCTGAGAGTTGGACACGACTCAGTGACTTCACTTTCACTTTTCACTTTCATGCATTGGAAAAGGAAATGGCAACCCACTCCAGTGTTCTTGCCTGGAGAATCCCAGGGACGGCGGAGCCTGGTGGGCTGCCATCTATGGGGTCGCACAGAGTCGGACACGACTGAAGCAACTTAGCAGCAGCAGCAGCATGTGGAAAACTACTTTCTCTTTTCTGGACTCAGTTTCCCTATTTTGTAAGCCAATAATGATAATTATTATTATGTTATTGTGGAGATTAAAATATAAAAGAATCAAGTATAGTGGGCACAGAAAAAATTACTCTTTTTTATCTCTCTCACTCAAATCTTCCCCATCTTCCTATTCTAAGTGCTGAGATAGCAGAGATGACTTAGATATTTCATTGCCTTTAAGATTTGGCAGTTTAGTGGCAGAGCCATGCAATTCAAAGCAAAATCACTTATCACTGTGGTAAGTGTTATGCCTAGGATCCTGCTTGCAAATCTGTTTGGAGCTTCAGAGAAAGCTTCACAGAAGGAGGTGTGCAGAAGGAATGGCACACACTATGCCACAAGAGAGAGAATGAGCCAAGGCCAAGAAACTATAATATGTTAATATAGCTAGAGCACAGTGTTTGGAAGTGGTAGGAAACAGAGCTCTGTAGATAGACTGAACAAGCCACCCAATGATGTATAGGCCCTGCTGCTGCTGCTGCTGCTAAGTTGCTTGAGTCATGTCCGACTCTGTGCGACCCCAGAGATGGCAGCCCACCAGGCTCCGCCGTCCCTGGGATTCTCCAGGCAAGAACACTGGAGTGGGTTGCCATTTCCTTTTCCAATGCATGAAAGTGAAAAGTGAAAGTGAAGTCGCTCAGTCATGTCCGACTCCTAGTGACCTCATGGGCTGTAGCCCACCAGGCTCCTCCATCCACCTGATTTTCCAGGCAAGAGTACAGGATTTCCCTGTAGCTCAAATGGTAAAGAATCTGCCTGCAAGGCAGGAGACCAGGGTTCGATCCCTGGGTAGGGAAGTTCCTCTGGAGAAGGGAATGGCAATCCACTCCAGTATTCTTGCCTGGAGAATCCCATGGACAGAGGAGCCTGGTGGGCTAATGTCCATGGGGTCGCAAAGAGTTGGACACGACTGAGTGACTAACACACACACAGTACTGGAGTAGGGTGCCATTGCCTTCTCCGATAGGCCCTGCTAGAAGCAGATTTTCCTCTGCAAGTGATAGGGGTTCATAAAAGCCTTTAAGTAGAGATTAGCTGGGTCAATTGCATTTTACAAAAATGACTCTTATGACCATGTGGATAGTGTAATAAAAACTTATGGATCATTCAATTAGTTTAGCAATTTTTTTTAAAGAAATTCAGAAAAGGAAAGATAGATTCAAGAGACATTGAAAAAGTATTAGAGAGAGCTGTGGAATTGGAAATGTTATGAGAGACACACCGAGTACACTCTCTGCTAAAGTAAAAGGCAAGTTTTGAAGTCTGGATCTAGGTGGTATTAAACCCATTGGCATCTCACTGCCAAAGCTATAGGGGGAATTGATAAGCTTCTGTGATGGTTGCCTCTACTGCTAAAGGGGAAAGTTTAGTATTATTCATAGCTCCATAGGTGACCTCTATGCAAAATGTCATTAGAAAACCCTAATAAATTAAATGAGGGATAGAAAGAGAAGAGTTTTATGACTGCTCAGAGAAAATTTATAGCAACAGCAAACTCAAACATTTGTGTGTTAGAAGAAGTAGCATTTGCACATGATTTGTTTTCTTCTGCTCATGTAGTTAATCCATACTGGCATCTATTTAATTAATTTTTACTCAGTTATGTCTTCTGTCTTCCTTCATAATATCCAGAGAAATTTGTTGCATGACACACATACATTGATGTAGACAATTGTAACTCCTTCATCACGTGAGTAGATCTTCCTCTCCTCACCATACTCCCCTTCTTGATCTTCATCATAGGTAATTGCACCTCCCCTTGTCCATACTCCACCAGCCTGGAGATTGGAAAGAAATGCTCAGTATACCAAGGAGACTCTGAAATATTAGCCATTCAAAAGAGACTTTTTTTTTCTTTCAAACAACTTCCAGCTGTTATTTTCTATAATCACAAATGTTAAATCCATAAAATAAAATGAAATAAAAATTCAATGTCCTGGAAGTTCTAATGTGATATGCAGATACAGTTGTTTCATGTTGCACTTTAAATGGCAACACACTCCAGGATTCTTGCCTGGAAAATTGTATGGTCAGAGGAGCCTGATGGGCTACAGTCCTTGTGGTCACAAAGAGTCATACATGACTGAGCACACACACAATGCTGCACTTTGCTTAATCTTCTTTTCTTATCAGAATAGATTTCTTTCAGTATTGCCAACTTTACTGGCTGATGCCTTTTATAACTTCCAGGTCCATAAGCTTTGCCCCAGAACCAAGTAAATGGAAAGCTATTTCAGATAATATTAGAGTGTTTCTAACTCTGGGATCAGAAATAATTGGAAGAAACCCATAATGCTTTAGAAGCACTGTCCTGCTTTAGTTTTAAAGTTCTGTGTACACTATGAGGAAATAAAAAGTGTTAGTCACTCAGTCATGTCTGACTCTGTCCATGGAATTCTCCAAGCAGCACTGGAGGGGGTTGCCACCCCCTTCTCCAGGGACCTTCTTGACCCTGGGATTGAACATGTCCACACTGCAGGTAGACACCTGCAACCCAACGTGGATTTTTACACTACAGAAATAAACAAGCTTATTTCTCATTGGCAAAAATGTGTTGATTGTAATCACTTCTATTTTGATTAATAAAGATGTGTTTGAGTGTAGTTATAGTGATTTAAATTCATGGTCTGAAATAATTACTTTTACACCAATTGTTTAAGGGATATGTGTTCTCACTCTATATCATTTTATTTAGCATATAAATATTTTTTGGAGCAACTTCTCGGGTAGTGTAAGAGGTTCAGCTTCGATGATCTCTCTTGACTGGTCATTGTCAAATTCTGATGGCGAGCCACAATGCTCTTCATTTTCGAGGTTCTTATTTCCTTTGCAAAACTTCTTGATACACCCACCACTGCAGTGTACATTTGTTAGCAGTTTCTGGGCCAAATGCATTGTTGATGTTGCCAGTTGTCTCTGGTTCTTTATGATTCATTTGGAACTTGAATAAGAAAATCACTCAAATTTGCTTTTTGTCTAACATCATTTCCATAGTCTAAAATAAATATAAAATAAACAGCAAGTAATAAGCTATTAGAAAAAAAAAAAGCATGAAGTAAGAAATTTGCATTAAGATGATGTATAATATAATCACATTTATTTAAGAATGTATTCCAATATCAAACGGCAAATTTCAACAATGCAAAAAATGCAATTACTTTTGGACCAACCAGAATGACGTTAAACTAAAACTTACAAAAGTGTTCAAAAATAAAAGGGTATCTTTATTTATTGTGAAAATCAATTTTACCACGAGGTGACAGAAGCATATCTATGCATGGCGCGCTGTGGTAAACGAAGTAGTAAAAACTTCTGACCTAATGGAGCTTATGGACAAAAAGAAGAAAATAAATAATTATATAACGTTTTTCAGAGCAGCGATGTGAGGTAAATAGGCAAGTAAAGAATAATACTTAGGCTTGGAACTAACTGAAGTGTGGGACCATTTATGAAGATGGAGAAAACTACATTTGGATAAGGATACGAGATGGTGAAATAGATCTCAAGCATTCTGTATTCAACTATGTTGAATCTGATGTTATTAATCAAACAGTTCTACGGTAAGGGCAGACATAAATGTGAAGGTGTTACTGAAGAGACGATGTTCCACGTCATGGATTGCTGGGTGATCGAAGACACAAAGTGATTGTTGAGAGAGCAAGAATGTCTAATTCAGGTTAAGGATGACAAAACAGCCAAGGTGACTGAGAAAGCAGCCAGGGAGGTAAGTAGAAAACCAGGAGGGTGACATGTCCTGGAAGTCAAGTGAATAGTGCTTTAAGGTGTGGCAGTAATTAAGCCTGCCAGATGCTGCTGTGGAGTAAAGGGATATTAGAACTGAAAAGGGGTTCAGCAACATGAAAGTTTTTGGTGACTTTTGACAAGAACAGTGCCTTTGGACTGGAAGGAAGTTTCATTGGAATGGCTTTAACATAGAATTGGCATTGAGAAATGGAAGAATGAGTTTAAATAACTTTTTTCCATGAATTTTCCTGCAAGAAGAGATACATGTATGACGCTAAAGAAGTTGTTAAAATGAGAGTTATTATGACCAGTATTTAGAATGATGAGAATAATGCAGTTGAGAGAATGATTGAAGGCACAGGAGAGAAGTAAAATTTAAGGAACAAGGTCCTTTGCATATTTTAGAGAGGGTGGGATCCACTGTGCAAGGGATTAATTGGCCTTCAAGGTGAGCAGGAAAAGGTCACTCACTGGTACCTCAAGGAAAGCACTGAAATATGAGTAGAGGTATTTTGGTGACTTTGCTGATGGGAATGAGAAGGTTATTCTCTTATGATTTCTCTGTCTAATCATTAAAATTAAAGAGAGAAATAGGACACAGTATTAAGGTTTGAGGAGAAAAAAAAAAACATAGTGACAGTGTTCTAGAGGAATTTTGTACATTGGAAGAACCAGGAAAATGGAGAAATGATGAAAGGACATTATGAGATCTCACAACAGTTGGATGGTTATCAACCTAGGTGAAACCAATAGCATTATCATGTTTTCATTTTTTCCCAGCCCATATTCCATGGCTTTAGCAGAACAGCTGAGGAAATAAGTTTCACCAAGAGGAAAGGGGTAGGCAAAGGAGATGGGGTTGTTATGCAAGGGAATGAGTAAGTGACTGACCCTGGAGTCTAAGCTGGGGAATGGGGAAATAGAACACACAAGATGGGTCTTAAACAATGAAAAGTGACAGAGTATGGATTGGAAAACAGTGCTGATGAATTGTTGGTTTGGAGATATTGGCATAAATGTTTTGGGGATTTGTGAAGTGGGTTTATAGCTGAAATTTTGGAGGAGAAGATGATACTATTAAGGTAAATTTTAGAGTGTGATATGAGAATGGAAGGATTTTTGAGGTGGGAAAATCATATGGTCAGTATAATCATGTTTGAGAATAGGTATTATGGGACAAGGAAGATGTGAGTGAATATGCGAACAAATTGATTTAGCCAAACCTATATGCAGGTCAGGAAGCAACAGTTAGAACTGAACATGGAAAAACAGACTGGTTTCAAATAGGAAAAGGAGTACATCAAGGCTGTATATTGTCACCCTGCTTATTTAACTTATATGCAGAGTACATCATAAGAAACGCTGGGCTGGAAGAAGCACAAGCTGGAATCAAGATTGCTGGGAGAAATATCAATAACCTCACATATGCAGATGACACCACCCTTATGGCAGAAAGTGAAGAGAAACTAAAAAGCCTCTTGATGAAAGTGAAAGAGGAGAGTGAAAAAGTTGGCTTAAAGCTCAACATTCAGAAAACTAAGATCATGGCATCCGGTCCCATCACTTCATGGGAAATAGATGGGGAAACAGTGGAAACAGTGTCAGATTTTACTTTTTTGGGCTCCAAAATCACTGCAGATGGTGACTGCAGCCATGAAATTAAAAGATACTTACTCCTTGGAAGGAAAGTTACGACAACCTAGATAGCATATTCAAAAGCAGAGACATTACTTTGCCAACAAGAGTCTGTCCAGTCAAGGCTTAATTCTTCCAGTGGTCATGTATGGACATGAGAGTTGGACTGTGAAAAAAGCTGAGTGCCAAAGAATTGATATTTTTGAACTGCATTGTTGGAGAAGACTCCTGAGAGTCCCTTAGACTGCAAGGAGGCCCAACCAGTTCATCCTAAAGGAGATCAGTCCTGGTATTCATTGGAAGGACTGATGCTAAAGCTGAAACTCCAATACTTTGGCCACCTCATGTGAAGAGTTGACTCATTGGAAAAGACCCTGATGCTGGGAGGGATTGGGGGCGGGAGGAGAAG
Organism: Aepyceros melampus; assembly: GCA_006408695.1. Classification (NCBI taxonomy): domain Eukaryota; kingdom Metazoa; phylum Chordata; class Mammalia; order Artiodactyla; family Bovidae; genus Aepyceros; species Aepyceros melampus. The sequence continues at coordinate 419,588 of SJXQ01004535.1, forward strand.
AGGATGACAGAGGATGAGATGGCTGGAAGGCATCACTGACTTGATGGACATGAGTTTGAGTGAACTCCGGGAGTTGGTGATGTACAGGGAGGCCTGGCGTGCTATGATTCATGGGGTCACAAAGAGTCAGACATGACTGAGTGACTGAACTGAACTGAAGTAGTCATTCAAAGAGGAATTAAAAATAGATACAATGAAATGTGACCTTGATACCCGAGTGATATGGGCATAAAAATAATGATCATTTCTATTTCCAATTTCTTATTAAAAGAAACAAAAACATATGACATCAGCAAGAAATCCCATCTCCATGGAATATACTTTAAATAGTTACTCTGTTTTCTCCTGTGATTTGCTAGTCCAATATCATCTGTAAGAGTTAGAAACTCACTATATATTGTCAATTATCTCCACACTTGTTTCTAGCAATGCTATCTTACTTTCGAAGTCCTATCAGTTCAGTTCAGTTCAGTTCAGTTGCTCAGTCATGTCTGACTCTTTGCCACCCCATGAACTGCAGCACGCCAGGCCTCCCTGTCCATCACCAACTCCTGGAGTTTATTCAAACTCACGTCCATTGAGTCGGTGATGCCATTCAGCCATCTCATCCTCTGTCATACCCTTCTCCTCCTGCCCCCAGTCCCTCCCAGCATCAGGGTCTTTTCCAATGAGTCAACTCTTCGCATGAGGTGGCCATAGTTTTGGAGTTTCAGCTTCAGCATCATTCCTTCCGATGGACACCAGGACTGATCTCCTTTAGGATGGACTGTTTAGACCTCCTTGCAGTCCAAGGGACTCTCAGGAGTCTTCTCCAACACCACAGTTCAAAAGCATCAATTCGTCTGTGCTAAGCTTTCTTCCCAGTCCAACTCTCACATCCATACATGACCATTGGAAGAATCATAGCCTTGATTCGACGGACCTTTGTTGGCAAAATAATGTCTCTGCTTTTGAATATGCTATCTAGGTTGATCATACCTCCTTTCAAGGAGTAAGCATCTTTTAATTCTATGGCTGCAATCACCATCTGCAGTGATTTTGGAGCCCCAAAAAAGTAAAGTCTGACACTGTTTCCCCATCTATTTCCCATGAAGTGATGGGACCAGATGCCATGATCTTAGTTGTCTGAATGTTGATCTTTAAGCAAACTTTTTCACTCTCCTTTTTCACTTTCATCAAGAGGCTTTTTAGTTCCTCTTCACTTTCAAAGTCCTATAGACACTGAAAAATCATAAATAAAAACAATTGGTGGTATTTAGGAAGATATAAGTAAGACTATCCTAGGTCATTCCTTCCAAGGAAATCCCAGGGCTGATCTCCTTCAGAATGGACGGGTTGGATCTCCTTGCAGTCCAAGGGACACTCAAGAGTCTTTTCCCACACCACAATTCAAAAGCATCAATTCTTTCGCAATCAGCTTTCTTCACAGTCCAACTCTCACATCCATACATGACCACTGGAAAAACCATAGCCTTGACTAGACGGACCTTTGTTGGCAAAGTAATGTCTCTGCTTTTCAATATGCTAATTAGGTTGGTCATAACTTTTCTTCTAAAGAGTAAGAGTCTTTTAATTTCCTGACTGCAGTCACCATCTGCAGTGATGGTTAAGAATCACCTGCAATGCAGGAGACCCTGGGTTGATTCCTGGGTGGGGAAGATCTGCTGGCAAATGGATAGGCTACCCACTCCAGTATTCTTGGGCTTCCCTTACTGCTCAGCTAGTAAAGAATCCTCCTGTAATGCAGGAGACCTGAATTCAATCCCTGGGCTGGGAAGATCCCCTGGAGAACGAAATGACAACCCACTCCA
>SJXQ01004535.1:421528-457050 GCA_006408695.1 Aepyceros melampus
GGGCAGGGGGGGGGGGATGATCCCCTCTAGAAGGGAATGGCTACTCACTCCAGTATCCTGGCCTGGAGAATTCCATGGTCTGTACAGTCCATGGGGGTCACAAAGAGTCAGAGAAGACTGAGCAACTTTCACTTCACTTCACTTCATCCTGAAATTCCCAGGTAGTGCTAGTGGTAAAGAACCCACCTGCCAATGCAGGGGACATAAGAGAGGTGAGCTTCATCCCTGGGTGGGGAAGATCCCCTGGAGGAGGAAATGGCAACCCACTCAAGTACTCTTGCTGGAGAATCCCATGGACAGAAGAGCCTGGTGGGTCCATGGGGTCACACCGAGTTGGATATGACTGAAGTGACTTGGCATGCACACACAAATCCTGAAATAAAATTTTTTTTAAAATGTACATATCAATAGTGATTGTAAATACTTCAGGATTAGCAAAAAAAGATGTTACGTTGAGTGTTGTGCTGTGCTTAGTGTGTTCGACTCTTTGTGACCCCGTGGACTGTTACCCACTAGGCTCTTTGGTCCATGGGGATTCTCCATGGAACAATACTTGGAGTGTGTTGCCATGGCCTCCTCTAGGGATTCTTTCTTCCCAACCTAGAGATCAAACCCACATATCCAGCATTTCGGGCAGATTCTTTACGGTCTGAAACACCAGGGAAGCCCAAGAATACTGGAGTGGGTAGCCTATCCCTTCTCAAGGGGATCTTCCCTACTCTGAAATCAAACCAGTGTCTCCTGCATCACAGGTGGATTCTTTGCAGCTGAGCTACTAGGGAAGCCCATTATGTTGTTTACATATTATTTCTTTAAAACATTTTAAATATTGGCATAATTGTTTGTATCATCAAACAGTTCTTACTCTAGGAAGAATTTTAATTTGAAAACAGGTGATCTTCTTTTTATCTATTCCCCTTTTAAAACTTGAGTCTTTGCACTGTAAGACTCCAACCATGCACTCTTCTCTCCTTTACCTGCTGATGTGTCAACAGAACTGCTGAGTGTTAGATTTGTGTCTATAAGTGAGGAAAGCCATAAAGTGAGGAAAGTAAAGTCGTCCAGAGGTTGAAGCTCTACTTGCTAGAGGCTCCTGCAATTCTTCTGTCCATGAGCAAACTGGTATAGAAACAAGAACATATGTTCAAGATAAATTGATATTCATCAATAAAACAAATAGTTGATTCAGTTATTAAATCAAACACTGTCTAAATGAAGGTTCTAAATATTTATATAAACTTGTGTACACACACACACACACACACACACACATTTCTATTTACTTACATGACTTAATTTTTGTTGAGAAAGCATAATGAGCCAGAAAGAACTAGCCTGGTCTCTGGGGTAAATACTTAATTATGTTGTCCTGCCAGATGCCTTCTGAGAAGACCTACAGTAGTAAATTGTATTTATACAGGCTCCCTTGATCTCAGAGGTGATGGTGGCCTAAGTGAGGACAGTTGATTATCTTAGTCTACATTCCAGAAACTTCTTGAGTTTGCAAACTTGGACTAGCCTCCTCATGAAACTAGACTCCCAGGAGCTTCTCTTCTTAAATGAAAGGGCCTCTCATTTCAGGGAAAAAGAGATATGCTTGAGCCCAGACCCTCAGCCATTTGTTTGATTTCTATTTATAAACAGGATTATAAAGCAATTGTAGTTCTTAACTGTACTAAACATGTACATTAGGATTTGTCTATCAAAAAGTTACATTTCCACTTACAGTGCTCTTTAAAGAAAAAGGAGGGAGGGGTAAATATGCTAGCCACTCCTAGGCAGTTTTCATATAGTATCTCATTTAGGAATCTCCTTTATATTTAATTCATGTTGGAAATAAACAGAAATAATGGCCTCAATCTACTTTAATTCACTGCAGAACTTACAGTTTTTATAGAAAATAAAACATAGAAAAACTAGACTAGTATATAGAGTCAATCAAGTGAAAGACTAAGTTACAGGCTATGGATTATGCATCTATGGCAGAGAAAGAAAGTAGGATTGGAAAGGAATTGATACATGAAGAAAAACATTAGTCTTGAATTATAATTTTTTATGAGTTACAGGATTTGCTGATGGGTATGTGGATCAGAGTCACATATATACCAGATCAGGATTTGAATTGGGGGATTGAAAAAAAGAGCCAATAAAATCTATCACAGTCTTCTGAACTTCTGGGTAGATCAGAAGAGTGCCTTACCCTGAATCAATAGAGGTTAAAATTGTTCTAGAATATTTCACGAATAGATTACAAGGACGGGTCTTACCATAGGATAAGTTTTACCTATTATGAGGATAATATTGTATTAGATACTATTTATATAGTATTTTCCTTCTGAACTTATTTTCATAATGCAAATAACTTTGGGAAGAGGATCAATTATCTGTAATCTCAGAGTAAACTAGTTTTTAAAATCCCTTTCCTTCTTAATAGCTGCATGAGTGAATTGGGCACATGTGGTATATGGCTACAGAAGCTCAGGACTCAGGTGAACCTGCCTGGCTTTTAATCTCAACTCTGCCATTTATGTAGCTCTGTGTCTGTGGGCAAATCCCTCTACCATATTAAGCCTAGTTTCCTTGACTGTCTGAAATCAGTATAAAAAATATAAAAATAATAACAATTCTGAGTTTTAGTTGTAAGCATCAAAGGGATAAACTATGAAAAGTTTTCAGTGTAGTTTCTGATATGTTTTAGCAATTTTAAATGTTTGTTATTTTTTTATAAGAAATGATAGCTAGAGAAAGAATAGTGAATGGCATAAGAAATTAGGCATCAGAAATATCCCAATGATGTTGGTACAAAAAAGAGAGATTGATGAAGAATATTTCAGCTACATTTATAATTTTCCATTTAATTGCCCTGAAGAGGAACCCAGAAAAGTGTTTTGTGAATGGACCATGGGATTTCTTACCAATATAATTTTATGCAAATTAGTAGCCATAATATCCTGCACCTGTGGTATTCTGGAATGCCTCTGTCCTTTTCATCCCTTCTTTTCTCCTCATGACTTTCTGAGGATCTTTGGAAGGTAGTATACCCAGCAGCCACTCTACCAGGCCTGAAATGATCACTGCCGGGAAGCAAAGGCTCATATGCTGCCCTGGCTCTTGGAACAGACGTGGCAACAGGTTGCTGACCATCCAAGTAGTGTTTATTATTTCTACACATAGAATCATCAAGCACAGGCTGGTGGATGACCCCAGTACCACCAGGAAAAGTCATACACATTATTTGCAAAAAGAACAAAGCCAGAGCAAAAACTGACAGTATGGGCATTGTTCAGCTTGTCAGGATTTTCACGTTTTATGGTTAGGGCAATGTGGCCAAAGCAACTTTGCGACCAGCTCCCTCCTTCAGTTCAGTTTAGTCACTCAGTTGTGTCTGACTCTTTGCAACCCCATGGATTGCAGCACACCAGGCTTCCCTGTCCATCACCAACTCTCAGAGCCTGTTGAAACTCATGTCCATCAAGTCAGTGATGCCATCCAATCATCTCATCCTCTATTGTCCCCTTCTCCCCCTGCCTTCACTCTTTCCCAGCATCAGGGTCTTTTCCAATGAGTCAGTTCTTCCCTCCATCCTTGGTCTCCTAAAATAAGTTTCTAATGAACTTGAGATGACATATTGCTGTGGTCTAGTCAGTAGGATTGGAGAAGGAAATGGCAACCCACTCCAGTACTCTTGCCGGGAAAATCCCATGGATGGAGGACCCTGGTAGGCTGCAGTCCATGGGGTCGCATGGAGTCGGACACAACTGAAGCAACTTAGCAGCAACAGACAGTAGGATAATGTTTTCACATTGCAGGAGTATGGGACATGTTCAAGGTTACTTTTTCCTGCTACAGGATGAGAAAATTCAGGTCAGTTTGAAATATTTATTGAAAAAATATGGAGTTTCCCTGGTGGTCAGTGGTAAAGAATCCGCCCGCCATCCACATGCCATAGAACAGGTAAGCCTGTGTACCACAACTATTGAGCCTGTGCTGTAAAATCCAGGATCTGCAACTACTGAAGCCTGTGTGCCCTGGAGCCCATGCTGCCTGACAAGGAATCCGTCGCAAGGAAAAGCTCCCTCACTTCAACTAGAGAGCAGCCCCTCCTCACCACAACTAGAGAAAAGCCCGCACACCAATGAAGGCCCAGTACAGCCAAAGATAAATAATAAACAAATAAATCATTATTTTTAAAATCCAATTTTATTTTAAGAACACTGGTTCAGTATGTGTTTATTCATTTAAAAGAAAAAATCTTATTTTAAACTTTCTCAATAATGATACTAACATTTTTTGAGCAGGAAAAAATATTTTTAACAATCCTTTTAGGGTTGTCATTTTAGATATAGAATTGTGGATGAGCTATTTAATGTCTTGTGAGTTTGTTCACCTTAAAAAATAATGTGGATGAGCTATTTAATGTCTTGTGAGTTTGTTCACCTTAAAAAATAACACTGTAACCATATCAATATGCCCAAATTTCAAGTCAAATAAAATTCTAAGAAATTCCCTATCTTTGAGGGGTTTGTGTACAGGTGGGGGAAAGAAAAATACAAACAGAAAGCAATTAGAGAACCAAAGAGGAAAATTCTAATCTAGTGCCAATTTCTGTTGTACTGAGGATAATTAAGCTGGGAGGATACAGGTGGGAGGGATTAACGTCAATTGAGTAGCCAGCTATGGTTTCACAGAGGGAGTGAAATTAAGCTGGGCTTTGCCAGATGGACCGGCTGTGGGTTGATGTGGAGAACATAGGAGGGCAATAGATTTAGAGATAACAGCATAAGGAAAGATGCAGATTTGGGAAGGAGCACGGTAATGTTAATAATGGCAATCACACGTGCCATTAAGCAATAGAGCTGAAACAACATTCAGGCAGGGAGAACATTCCACCGATCATAGTGCTAAATATTCTCCATGTGCTTTACAAAGTGCTTTCAAAATGTAAGGAGATGGCATTGGCCAAGGCAGGGTAAGTCTGGAGTCAGATAAACCTGGGCTTCACTTTTAGCCCTGCCACTTACTAGCTGAATGATCTTGGCCAATGTATTTAAATCTCTCTGTATCAGTTTACTCATCTAAAATGGCAATAATAATGTGCTTATCTCATAGGAATTTTGTGGAGAGTGAAAGATGGATGTAAGTGAGACATAGTGCTCACTCTGAAAGATCCATGAGTGGTTCCTGGTTTTATGACTGCTATTGCTGTTATCAATTTTGGTAGTAGCAATAGTGTTCTGACCTTCACAGTAAAATTAGATTGATTTTAAGTGGGGTTGGGATATGATTATGTGCGCAAAGTCTCAAATACAAGGAAGGGGGCTTATGTCTAAGGTACTATATACCGTTGTTACCTGGGCAATCTTCATTAGTGCCTATGGTCTTGACATAAATATTGAAAGTGCCTTTTTTCACTCCCAAATATGTCCCGGTTTGCCCAATAAATTATATGGTCATATCTTTTATAACTAATGCTGGACAATAGTGAGCAGTGTAGCTTTTTCAACAGGAGAATTTACAGGACAGAAGCAATGTTTTAGGAAGATTTCTGTGGTAATGGCACACAAGAGGCTTAGAGAGGATGAAAGGCAGGAAGAAAAGCTAGGAAACTGCTCTTATTGACAGGATTCAAGACTAGGCAATGATGGCAGAGACAAGAGAGGAATTCAAGACATAGAATTAGGGATAGAAATAGGGTCCAGGAGGAAAGGGGCATGTTCTTCATCCTAAACTGACCCCTAACCTCTGACCTCTCACATTCCTCAAGTAGTTCTCAAACCCTTCTTAATATAACATCTAGGTAGAATCACAACTCTTTATTGAAGGAAACCCTGTGATCAGGGAGCCAACTCTATTTTATTGTGAGAAGGGAATTGAAGCTCCTAGTCCCTCTGATTTTGTGTAAGACAAGTGGCATAAACAAGCAGAATTATATGAAAATTAGTTGTTCTGCAATGATCTCTGACCTTCATGGATATATTATAATTATCCCTTGTTCAGAGTAAATGACCCAGCATCATGTTCCAAACTTGAGTGTGTCCTATTTAGTACTTTACAGGATGTAACTTTTAAAGGAAGTGGACTTCTTCGTGAAGGTGGAGTGGCTTAATTGATGCCAAAATGTCCACTTCTTACATTAAAAAAAAAAGAAAAGGCAGAAGGGGCGGGAGAGGGACTCTGGCAGTTGGAGAGCTCTTTCTTAGCTGAGCACAGTGACAGATGATCGCAGGGAGGCAGAAGCTGGACTGAACAGGGCAGAATTTTCTGCCTGATTTGGGTGAAGGACGTGGGGACAGACTCCAGAGGGTGGAGACCAGAGACAGAAACCTGGGCTCTGTGTTGGGGAGGGGAGTCAGGAAGGGTCTGTGGCTTTTGGAGAGGGACTTCGGAAACACGAATCTCTGTTCTTCTGGGTATCTATGTGGTTGTGTGTTATGGGGTATGCACTGTGAACGGTTCTGCATCAGTCAATGGTAATCTCTAGAACACAGAAAATTCTACATTACAGTTTTATATTTTCAGTGCCAGGCACTGTGGGGAGCAACAGGGCCCTGTGGCTAAGTGAGGACACTGAGAACATGGGTTCATCTGTTCAGGTCAGGTGCGTGCAACAGACTCAGAGCTACACTCACTGAAGTTTACTGAGATGAAATCCGGATTACGGGCAAATCAGAAATAAAAACTCTGGTTTTGGAATATTATCCCCCCCAATGTTTGGTGTACAGACTTTTGACCAGGTAACTTAGAAGAATACCGTCATGTCTGAATAAGGTGTTTCTGCTTTGGAAGTGTTTTCCTGAAAGCCCCAAACTAATTAGGCTTATAAACTTCCAAATGTTGAAGAGGTGCTCTTAATTTAAAGAAAATCTCAAGTGGAACCTCTAGGAAGGCAAAGAATTCTTTTGTAATGCAAATAACCCCTCCCCAGTGCCATTATATTATCTTGTAAGTTTCTGAGTTGGGAAAATGCTGGGCCCACCTGTATTCCATTCACAGCGCAGTGAGAAAGCAGAGCATAATAGATGGTGAGCCCTAGGAATATTTCAACCCTAGCAGCATGGTTCACTGTTGTCTATGACATGTTGTTAAATTATTGATACCAGCCAGGCTTTGGGACACAGGCTTTGTTGTTCGGAGCTAACAAAGCCACCTGAGAGAACGCAGTTATGAGAGAGCAGGGACTTGGCCCTGATAGAGTGAGGCTTCTGGGCAGTGAGTCCTGCCCAGAACAGGAGAGGGCTACAAATTGTTTGGACTGACCATTCTTGCATAAAAGAAGAGAAAATAGGTACATTAATGAAATTCTTGCAACAGATGGCAAACTGTCCTTGGATCCTCTGGTGGGGTAAAGGGAGAAAAAAACTCTCAAAGAATATTTTAATGCGTATATCACACAGAATGCACTTACTCCGAGAACATACAAAGAGCTATCTAAGAGACATTCAGTTAAATTATTTAACAGAAGATGACTGAAAAGAATTAGAGAAAGAAATTTTCTCATCTCAAGTCAAAACAACAATCCACTCTCTATCCAAGGGTACATCTCTGGGTCCAGATGGTTGCCCAACAGAATTTTAGCAAACATTTGGAGAGATAATAAGGCCTGTAACAGTGGATAATTACTCACTTATATATGGCTCGGTGCCCCTCATCTACATTAGTTTCTATAGCAGGTTTGTGCCAAAAGAAGGGAGGCAGACCCCTGCTCTATTTTTTTCATTTGTAATATTCGCTTGCTTCACTCTGTGTGGTTGCCAGGAACCATCCTTTTTATTTCACTGTCCTTATGAAGACCTTTGAGCACAATGAAAAGGTGAGGAGACATTTAATATTACCAAAGTGGGATATGAAAATAGCTGCTGGGAAGTCCTCCTGAAAAATGGTAAAAGTCCACTTACGGTTGTCAAGAAAACTTATCCAATTACTCTGTTAAGGGGAAGCGGCTCCCATCTACCTACTCCCTCATTTCTACCACTCATTTTCTCAAGAAGAAGAGTGAACATTGGCATTTGAGGAGCAGGTAGGATTGAATATCCACCCTAAGGCATAAAGAGTGCAAAGGTCACAAATGGTTTCAACAGCAACTGGTTCACAGCCATTTTGCCAGGGGCTTAATGGAGGCTGATGAGTTTAGCTACAATCTGTGCTTTAAGGCTGAGAAGCAAGAGTGAGGCTCCAAACTGCAGGCTTCACTGTCTAGAATGGCTATAAATGTCTTTACAAATTATAGATGCTTCTGAGAGACTATAATCTGTAGCTCTTGTGGATGTTTTTCCCCCTCTGCAGAGCGTTTTGCAAAGGCAAACTAATTAATCCTCTCACCAATTCAATGATTTCAGACAGTGTGATTTTTCCCATTTTATAGATGGAGAAACTGAGTGCCAAGAGTCTTGCGTTTTAGCATCAACACTTAGAAGATGAAACAAAATTGGAATAGCCAGTAATTATGTAGTCATTTCAGCATCAGGCAAATCTGTCTACTAGGCACCCGTGCACAGAAAACACAGACATGTTTATTGATTAATGCAATGATCATAGTTACTATTTATTATTTCATATGCACTGCACTGTCCATATGTTAGACTGCTCAGCCTTCACCATCCTTTAGAACAGTGACTGTCATCCTTGGCTATGTGTTAGGGTACACCTGCAGAGACCTAAAAGTTCTGATGCCCATTTCCCAGATCAATATAATCAAAATCTCAGGTGGGTAGGGACCAGATATCAGTATATTTAAAGCATCCTAGGTAATTTTAATATGAAACAAAGTGAAAAAACCTTTTGGATGAGGAAACTAGAAAAGAAATAGAGAAAGAGAAGGATATTCAGAGTGTATAATACTCTTTTTTCAATGATTGAAAGAGACTTCAGTTGTGAGATGAGTAGAAAGGGCTAGTGGAGAAGAAACATAAAGAAAGCAGAAGAGAGGGGGTCATTAACAGATTTCCCAGTGTTGAGAGTGAGGATTAGCAACTTTCTCCTTTACATCTCTTTGCAGACTTACAGATTTCTGTTGGAGCATATATTACTGTAATTTTTATTTTTTTCTTTGCGTGTCTGTATTCTTTCCAGACTACAAATTGCTTGAGGCATGGAACACTAGCCTCATCATATATGTGTCCAGCACCTTCAGTAATATCTTAGGTATAACAGGCTCTCAGGTACTTTATAAACAAAATAATAAATTTGGGAAATTTAAAAATCTTTACTTTCTAGAAAAGACTCTCAACTGTCTTTCACACACTGCATATAACTCATGGGCTTCCCTGGTGATTCAGATGATAAGAGAATCTGCCTGAGATGCAGAGACACAGGTTCAATCCCTGGATAGGGAAGATCCTCTGGAGAAGGAAATGGCAAGCCACTCCAGTATTCTTGCCTGGAGAATTCCATCAACAGAGAAGCCTGGCAGGCTACAGGCTATGGGTCACAAAGAGTCGGACACGACTGTGTGACTAACACTTTTCACGTGAGTTTTTAAAAACTCATGCCATGAATCATTCTTTTAGACTAAAGCTCTGATAAGCTGAGCTAAGAATTTGTTGCAAGGACATTATAAGACAAAGCAGTGCTAACTTCAGCCATTTGTGCCTCTGCATAAATTGTTTTGACTGATTAGCCTATTAGTCACCAACAGGAATCAAAAAGAGAGAATCAAGACACATTGGGGTTAAGCACAGGAGCAGGTAGAGCCCACAGTACTGGGGTTTTTGCTTTCAGGACTCTGAGAGACAACAGGGAGATTTGAGATGTCTAAAGCCAGGATAGCCAAGCCAAGCATGTGTGTGTGTGTGTGTGTGTGTCTGTGTGGTCTGGAAAGTTAGCTGCACCGAAACCCCTGGTGTCTCAAAGGCTGTCTTAGAGCCAGATTTAGAACTATACACCATGCTAGCATGTAGCATCATTTGTGCTCCTGAGTTTTCTACATACAAGATCCTCAGGAAATTAGTGAATAATAGAAGATGCCACTTTTCATTCAGATGGACTGATTCATCCCAGAGGGAACATATTTAGTGATTTGTGGATCATTCTGTGAGTGCAGAGAAATATCCCATGTGCTTCTCCAGCTCATAACCATGTCCAGTGCGGGCACTCACTTCATGGCATTACCTAATGTTTAGTCTTGCCATTGTTCTTTTCCTCTTGCTCTCACCCCTCACTGGAACTTGCACCTTCTTGCCCAGATACTAAGTACTGCCTTGCTTTGACTCTAACCCAAACCTTTTATTTTCTTCTCTGGAATTGTCTGCTCAATGATCAATATTTCTTCAAAGTCTCAATTTCCTTCCTAAATATTCTTCCAGCTTCTTACCTTATTCATGAAATAATTCTACCTCTAAGGTCATTAGTTTAGAATTATTATATTCTATAGTTGAAATTCCCCACTTTTTCTGCTTGTTTATTCATGTAATCTTACTGTGAATACTCAGACCTTTATTTCTTTGCCCTCTAATTTTTTTTTTGACTATCCATAGATGTTTAACCAGTTTTCACACTCCATCCTATCCAGCTTAGATTGCTTTATTTAAACCCATTTACACAAATGGTAAGTTCCATTTCCCCTCTTTACTACTGTCATCTGGGACAAACTCAACTCTTAAATAAAACTATTGCCAGGAAATATTATGTTTTGTTGGGAAGAAAATCACGTAAAAAAATAGTGTATAATTCCACTGTGAATTTATAATTATCAACCGCAACTGAGTCTCAGCACTATCTATATATATCTATGATTATATCTATCTGGTCAATTTTCTCTCCAACTTTTATAATGGCTATTTCAGATATATTCCATTTTCATTAATCTTCGAGTGCTCCTCTTCTGCCCCTGCCCATTCTCAGCAGAGGATTTATTACTTACTTAACAGGGAAGGCTGATGAGAGCTCCTTTGTCCTTCCAGCTTCATGTTTATCTATGAAGTGAAAATGTTAGTCGCTCAGTCATGTCTGACTCTTTGCAATCCATGGTCTAGAGGCTGCTAGCCTCCTCTGTCCATGGAATTCTCCAGGCAAGAATACTGGACTGGATAGCCATTCTCTTCTCCAGGGATCTTCCTGACCCAGAGATCAGATCCAGGTCTCCTACACTGCAAGCAGATTCTTTACCCTCTGAGCCACCAGAGAAGCCCATGTTTATTTATATGTATTCTTATTTCACTACAAATTGTTAAAAAAGAAGAATATTCATCTCTTATAATTTCAGTTCCTTTCTATGTGTTTAAGAGCAGTTTATTCTTGGTCATGCATCCCCTCTACTGGAACTTCCACCAGATCCTTTTATATACAGGAACATGCTGCTGCTGCTGCTAAGTCCCTTCAGTCGTGTCCAACCCTGTGCCACCCCATAGACAGCAGCCCACCAGGCTCCCCCGTCCCTGGGATTCTCCAGGCAAGAACACTGTAGTGGGTTGCCATTTCCTTCTCCAATGCATGAAGGTAAAAAGTAAAAATGAAGTCACTCAGTCATGTCCAACCCTCAGCGACCCCATGGACTGCAGACTTCCAGGCTCCTCTGTCCATGGGATTTTCCAGGGAAGAGTACTGGAGTGGGGTGCCATTGCCTTCTCTGAAGATCATGCTAATTTGCATTTAAACACATTCCAATTTCTCATAAATAGGATTTATTTTCAACTCCACTCTTACCCTTCAGTACTATCCTATATCTCTCCTTACTTCAAAACTAAAAATTTCAAGAGATTTTCATATTTCAATTTATTTCCCATGAATTTTTGATCTCATTTGGATCAGGCTTGCATCAAAATCTTTACTACTCCACCAAATGCTCTTGGTCACCAAACATGGCCATGTCCTAAAATCAATTTAACATTTTTTGTTTCCTTTTTCCTTTGATGTCTCAGTAAAATCAGACATTTCTAGTTTCTTCCCCTGAAAATTCTCTTTATGTTGTTGACAACAGCACCATGCATTTCTATAGTTACTCTTACTTCTCTAAAAGTGCTTTCTCAGCTTTACCTTTAAATAGCATAATTCTTTAATATTTAGTCTTAAATACTCTCCTTTTAAAAAATCTTACTCTCTACTCTTTCCCTGGACAATATCTTTAATCATAAAGCTTTCTCATTTGTTCACTAATGACTCAAATCTGAATTCTTAGCCTAGGTTTCTCTCTGAATTTTATACCCATATATTCAACTATCCAAGGGACATTCTCAATCAAATATTTCATAGACTCCTCAAAATCTTATACATAACTGAGTCTATGGTGTCCTATTGCCAATATGCTCATCTTCTATGTTTTTCTTTCTTTCTTTTCCTATACAACTATTTTTCTTATAATTGCATTTACTGGAACCTACAAAAGAATGAATAGAAGCAGTGAAAGTGGACATTTCTAAACTATCCCTGACTTTAATTGAAATGATTCTAAAATGTCACCATTAAATATATGATTACAGTAATCCTATAGTTGACATTGCTAGTTATCAATGCAACATTCATTATTCCTTCCTTCTTACTAATAGATAATTGCTTTCCAAAAGGACAGCAATGTGTCCATAATAATACTAAAACATTGCTTTTTCAAATTCCTTTGCAGCTAAAAACACATTTTAGATAAAGATGTAAATTGAGAGTTTCCAGAAAAGGTTTTTTTTTTTTTTTTTTTTTACATAGGCACTATCCCTTCTCTTTTTCACTTCCTTCTTTCTGCTAGGGTACAGATATGATACTTATGAGGGGATTAAAATTGCAAATAGGATTAAGATTGCTAACTTTAAGTAACTTTGGCATAGGTAGATTATGCTAAATAATTATGTGTACTTAAAAATTGAAGAGGAATATAGAAAAGAAGGTCAGAATGATGGAGTGTGAAAAGGATTCAACTAGTCATATCTGGCTTTAAAGATGAAGAGACCACAAACTAAGGGATGTAGCCAGCGTCTAGAACTTGAAAAGGTGAGAAAGTAGATTCTCCCCTAGAGACTGCAGAAGAAATGCAGCCATCCTGACATCTTGATTTTAGCTCCGTGACCCCTGTGTCAAGTTTCTAACCTACACAAGTATAAGATAATAAGGATGTATGGTTTTAAACCATTCAGTTCAGTTCAGTTCAGTCACTCAGTCGTGTCCGACTCTTTGCGACCCCATGAATCGCAGCACGCCAGGCCTCCCTGTCCATCACCAACTCCCGAAGTTCACTCAGACTCACATCCATTGAGTCCGTGATGCCATCCAGCCATCTCATCCTCGGTCGTCCCCTTCTCCTCCTGCCCCCAATCCCTCCCAGCATCAGGGTCTTTTCCAATGAGTCAAGTTATAATCTGTTACAACACCTCTAGAAAACTAATATGTTACTCATTATGAATTTTTCATAATTCATAATGTTGTTTGAAGTTTCAGAAGTTTCCTGACACCTCTTTGTATTCAAATCCTCCAGTCACTCAGTCCATGGGGACTACTAGTCTGTCCTCCATCCCTGTAGTCTGGCCTTTTCCAGAAGGACATATAAATACAGTCATAAAGTATGTAGTGTTTTCAATCTGGATTCTTCACTTGGCTTCATGCATTTTAATTCTATGCATATTCTATGCATATTTTATTCCTTTTTATTGCTGAGTACTATTCCTTTGAAAATATGAATAGATTGATTTGTTTATACATTTTTCAGGTGAGGGCTATTTGGATTATATCCACTTTGGGATACCTATTTGTCAAGCTTCTATAAACATTTGACATACATAAGCTTGTAGATTTTAATTTCATTTACCAGAAACCAGCTGTTGATAGTCAACAGTTTGTGGGGATTTTAAAAGCTTATTGTACCAATGAGGGGGCCCTCCTCCTGTCCTTACAAGCAAAGAGCCTAGATCCAGTCTCCTTTCTAGAATTCAGAGCATTTAGTCTCCTTTTCTGACCAGAGAAGCAGAATTCCTGGCCACCAATATCTCCCTGTATTGTGTTTTAAAATTTCTTAAGGTTTATTTGGCCATGGTGGCCAGTCCTGGAGTCTGCTGGTTCTCTAGTAGAGCTAAATGTGACAACCAAAAGGACTTATGCTTGCACATGCATCCTAGGACAGCTGTAGCCAATGCTCCTGTCCCCACAGCAGGCCTTGTCAATCCATTGCTGCCCAGGAGATCCTCAAACACAGGTAGGTCTGGCTCAGTCTCCTGTGGGTCACTTCTCCTTTCCCCTGGTTTCTGGTGCCCACAAAAATTTTTTTTGTTCCCTCCAAGAGTTTTTATTTCCCCTAGTTCTGTCGATATTTTGTAATCAAATACCAATGCCCATCAAAGTTAGATTCCCTGGGAATTCCAGGTGAGTTATTTAAAATCCTAAAAGATTATGCTTTTAAAATGCTGTACTCAATATGTCAGCAAATTTGGAAAAACTCAGCAATGGTCACAGGACTGGAAATGATCAGTTTTCATACCAATCCCAAAGAAGGGCAACAACAAAGAATGTTCAAAGTACTGTACAGTTGTGTTCATTTCACATGCTAGCAAGGTAATGCTCAAAATCCTTCAAGCTGGGCTTCAACAGTATGTGAGCTAAGAACTTCCAGATGTAGAAGTTGGATTTAGACAAGGCAGAGGAACCAGAAATCATATTGCTAACATCCATTGGATCATAGGGAAAGCACAGGAATTCCGAGAAGCATCTAACTCTGCTTCATTGACTAAAATCTTTGACTGTGTGGATCCCAGCAAACTGGGAAATTCTTAAAGAGATAGAAATACCAGACTACCTTACCTGTCTCATGAGAAACCTGTATGCAGGTCAAGAAGCAATAGTTAAAACCGGACATGGGACAATGGACTGGTTCAAAATTGGGAAAGGAGTACATCAAGGCTTTGTGTTTTCTCCTTGCTTGTGGTCCTCCTTACTTAACTTATATGCAGAGTACATCATATGAAATGCTGGACTGGATGAATTCCAAGCTGGAATCAAGACTTCTGGGAGAAATATCAACAACCTCAGTCATGCAGATGATATCACCGTAATGGTAGCAATTCACGAGGCAATAAAGAGTCTCTTGATGAAGGTGAAAAAGGAGAGTGAAAAAGTTGACTTAAAACTCATCTTTCAAAAAACAAAGATCATGGAATCTGATCTCATCACTTCATGGCAAATAGATGGGGGTAAAGTGGAAACAGTGGCAGATTTTATTTTCTTGGGCTCCAAAATTACCTCACAAAAGGTAAGGTAGCCATGAAATGAAAAGATGCTTCCTCCTTGCAAGAAAAGCTATGATAAAACTAGAAAGTATATTAAAAAGCAGAGACATCATTTTGCTAACAAAAGTCTGTCTAGTCAAAGCTTTGATTTTTCTAGTAGTTGTGTACCGATGTGATAGCTGGACCATAAAAAAGACTGAGCACCAAAGAACTGACACTTTTGAATTGTGATGCTGGAGAAACTCTTGAGAGTCCCTTTCTTGGACAGCAAGGAGATCAAACCAATCAGTCCTAAAGGAAATCAACAGTGAATACTCATTGCAAGGACCGATGCTGAAGCTGAAGCTCCAATATTTTGGTTACCTGTTTGAAAGAGTCAGCTCAATGGAAAAGACCTTGATGCTGGGAAAGATTGAAAGCAGGAGGAGAAGGGGATGACAGAGGATGAGATGGTTGGATGGCATCACCAGCTCAATGGACAAGAGTTTGAGCAAGCCCGGGAGATAGTGAAGGAGAGGGTAGCCTGGTGTGCTGCAATCCATGGGGTTGCAAAGAGCTGGATAGGATTTAGTGACTGAATAACCACAAAATGTATTTATTTTTGGCTATGTGGGGTCTTCATTGCTGTGTGCAGGCTTTCTTTGGTTGTGGTGAGCAGGGGCTACTTTCTAGTTCCAGTATAGGTATACAGATTCTCATTGCTGTGGCTTCTCTTGCTGCAGGGCCAAGGCTCTAAGGTGTGTGGGTTTCATTAGTTGTGGCACATGGACTTAGCTGCCTTGAGGTATGTGATATTTGAGTTCCCGGGCCAGCCATCGAACCTGTGCCCCAGCAGGTGTATTCTTAACCACTGGACGGCCAGGGAAGTCCCCACTATCTGTCTTTGAATCTGTGGTGACAAGACCTGCAGCTTTATTTTCTGTGTTCATCTTGTGTTTCTGTTCTTTTTGTGCTCCATTAAAATATTTATTTTATTTTTCCTAAGCTATTAATACAAGGTTTTTGGTTTTCTCATGATATGCTTTGCTCATAATTACTATGTTGCAAAGCCAAAGAGGAGATCAAAGTGTGAGCATAGTGCTCTGAAATGAAAGCCCCTGGGATTCCCAGAAAGCCCTGTCTGAATAAGGGCATCGTCATCCAGCCAGCTGAGCAAATCAGAGAACTAAGAATTTTTCCTTCTGTCCCCTTGTTTTCAACTTCCATATACAACCAAGCAGAAAAATGTACTTTTTCTTACCTTGTTATTCCACTCCCTTCCATCTCCTGAATCCATTCTCTGCACACTCTTGTCATTTCTCTCCGGGCCTCTGCTATGGATTCCTGAGATCCTCCCCATTCATTCTTCTCTTTTTCTTGCTTTAAATATTTTCTGGTTTCCATTGATCTTCATTTAGAAAGGAGTAAGGCCTGGGGGAGGGGGGAGGTAGAGGGCTCTGTCTGCTGCCTACCTTATTAACCTCTATGAGAAGCCTCTTCTTTCATGCTGTGTATTCTATTCCGACCAATCTCCTCTCATCAGTGCTTTGTAAAGGCGGGCTTGTCTTGCCTCAGGGCCTTAACAGGTATTAGTCTTTTCTCTTGAAGTGCTTTTTTTCTCTCTTGTCAAACTCCCTTTCATATATAATTTCTACTAAAACTTAGTAAGAAACCTTCAAGGAAGCATTCCCTGACTCCCCAAACTTTTTCAGGTCCTAATTACACACTCTCAAGACACTTTGTACTCACAGCAATGCTTTAATCTTTCGTTGAATGACTATTTTGCTCTATCACCTAAAGTTGACAACACTATGTTCTAAACTAAATAGTTCTGTGTAAATAAATAAACAGCTAGGGAAACACTTATATATTTGAAGATTTATTTAAGTGATATAATTTGATGGATGCCATATAATTTTCTGTCTTCAAATATGTCATCTGCTGTTGTCTGAAAATTTACTAATCTTCACTGCTTTTGATGAACCACTGCCCTGTCTGGATGCTTCTTTTAAAAGCCAGAAAGAAAAACACCAATACAGTATACTTACACATATATATGGAATTTAGAATGATGGTAATGATAAAGCTGTACGCAAGACAGCAAAAGAGACACAGATGTATAGAACGGCCTTTTGGACTCTGTGGGAGAGGGAGAGGGTGGGATGAGTTGGCAGAGTGGCAGTGTAACATGTATGATATCGTAAGTGAAACGAATCGCCAGTCCAGGTTTGATGCAGGATGCAGGATGCTTGGGACTGATGCGCGGGGATAATCCAGAGAGAAGGTGTGGGGCGGGAGGGGGGAGGTGGGGGTCGGGATTGGGAGTTCATGTACACTCGTGGCTGATTCATGTCAATGTATAGCAAAACGAATACAGTATTGTAAAGCAAAACAAACTAAAAAATAAAAATTAAAAAAAAATAATAAAAGGCCATTCCTTCTAGAAAAGCTAATTCATGATGTCCTTAAGACCTGAGTATAATTAGATTATCAGTTTATTTTCATTCCTAAGAGAGAGTCAGATGACATAAATAAATTACAGGAAATTTTCCAGATTAAGCCTTCCAAAATTAGGGTAGTGATATAAAAATGAAACTGTACTGCCTAATTCTTTCTCAGAGCATATATTTAGTAAATGCATCAGTTAGTTTTATTGTGATGGCTTCACTCACATCCTTAGAAGACTCAGCACAATTTGGTTGAATTGATTGCTGATGGTGTCTCCCTAGGCTTAAACAATGAAGCTGCTGGTTCAGAGTGTGTTAATTTCTTTGAGTAAATGCTCTTAGGAAGTTTAGAATTGTTTCCTTCGACTTATTCTTGGGAGTTGGGTCAGATATTTGGAATTTATGACCCCCTGCAGTTTGGCTTATAACTTGGAAGAAAATTCCATTCTGCTGGCTGATAGCCTTCTGAATGACCAGTGACTGTTTCATTGCATGAAAATTGCAGAACAGATACCAAGCTTATTAGACTTAGCTTATTATGGCTTTAAACATTTTTATTTATTTATCTTTATAATAAGCAAATATTGGGACAAATGACTTTTGAAAATGTTTATAATGCCTCCAAAAGAAAAGGTTTTTCCCCCTAGGATCTGCAGAATCTTGTTACAAGGGAGAATGATTGGTTAAGAAATGTGGATTTTATTACTAGGTAGCATTAATTGAGTATAGAATATGTGCTTGCTGCTACAAATAGCTTTTTATTTTGTATTATTGTCTTTTATCATCAACTTTATAAGCAAGCTGCTGTTTTTACTCTTTTTTTTTCTTGAAGAAAATAATGATTTATTTCACTGAATGTATTTCAAAAAAAGGAAAAAAAATGACAGTAATCTTTATTTGTAAAAGAGAAGGAATCAGTACAATTACTCTTGAAAAAATACATTTCACTAAGAATAAAATCTAGAATTATTTGTGTATTTATATAATTTTCTTCACTATGCCAAGGATTTCATTATAAATATCCCAAGTTACTCTATATCTGAAGACAAAATTTAAATGATTGAGCAAGGATAATATCTTGAGATGAATGAGACTGAGTGGTTACTGAAGTGGAATTTTACTATTCTTGAGGTCAGCACGTTGTCATTTAGACAATGCCCTACTGCATTCCATGCTTCTATGTTCTTCACACTATATTGGACAGGTGTTTCATGTTCCAAGTGAGACTTTTAAAGCTACAAGTGCTATGTTAACTTCTTGACGTGCTCATAGCTAAGGCAAAAAAAAAAAAAAAATGAAAGGATATTCTTAATGGATTACATAACAGTACACAGTGTCACCCTTGTATAGACTTCAGATCCAAACAGAGCAAAATTGGTTTTGCCACAGTTATCCATCCTACAAAAGTTGCAAAACTTTGTATTTTCAATCCAATTTTAAGTGATATTTGGAAAGTCATAATACTTTTGTAAGACCTCTTACGTGTGCAAAGTAGGCTGGAGTAATGCAAAAAAAAAAAAGAGAGAGAGAGAGAGAGAGAGAGAGATTCATTGAGTCCCCTCTGGAAAGTTATAACATGCTGTAAGCAAGGACAGATATATTATGTGGAATATTCCCAAGACACTATTACTTCTATTTTATAGATGAAGAAATTGCATCCCAGAAAGGTTAAACAATTTTCCCAGTTCAGTTCAGTCGCTCAGTCATGTCCGCCTCTTTGCAACCCCGTGAATCGCAGCACGCCAGGCCTCCATGTCCATCACCAAATCCCAGAGTTCACTCAGACTCACGCCCATGGAGTCAGTGACGCCATCCAGCCATCTCATCCTCGGTCATCCCCTTCTCCTCCTGCCCCCAATCCCTCCCAGCATAAGGGTCTTTCCAATGAGTCAACTCTTTGCATGAGGTGGCCAAAGTACTGGAGCTTCAGTTTTAGCATCATTCCTTCCAAAGAAATTCCAGGGTTGATCTCCTTCAGAATGGACTGGTTGGATCTCCTTGCAGTCCAAGGGACTCTCAGGAGTCTTCTCCAACATCACAGTTCAAAAGCATCAATTCTTTGGTGCTCAGCCTTCTTCACAGTCCAACTCTCACATCCATATATGACCACAGGAAAAAGGGAATGTCAAGCCACTTCAGTATTCTTGCCTTGAGAACCCATGAACAGTATGAAAAGGCAAAATGATAGGATACCAAAAGAGAAACTCCCCAGGTCATTAGGTGCCCAATATGCTACTGGAGATCAGTGGAGAAATAACTCCAGACAGAATGAAGGGATAGAGCCAAAGCAAAAACAATACCCAGTTATGGATATGACTGGTGATAGAAGCAAGATCTGATGCTGTAAAGAGCAGTATTGCATAGGAACCTGGAATGTCAGGTCCATGAATCAAGGCAAATTGGAAGTGGTCACACAAGAGATGGCAAGGGTGAACGTCGACCATTCTAGGACTCAGCGAACCAAAATGGACTGGAATGGGTGAATTTAACTCAGATGACTATTATATCTACTATCGCAGGCAGGAATCCCTCAGAAGAAATGGAGTAGCCATCATGGTCAACGAAAGAGTCCGAAATGCAGTACTTGGATGCAATCTCAAAAACGACAGAATGATCTCTGTTCGTCTCCAAGGCAAACAATTTGCCCAGTCACTTGCAAACCAAGGCTGAAAGCCCCCAAAGTGATCTTCTGGGATCCTCAGAAAAACTTCAGAGTGATCCTCTCCCTGGGTGCCAACAGATGTTACAAGGGGTTTGGCACGCAGGCAGTCTTGAATGATTCTAATGATGCTGACCTAGAATCATGCTTGCTGCAAAAGAAATTGCTGAAGAAAAAAATAGTTAACACTGTCACAGATGCAGTTAATGTTCATGGACTAAGAAAAAAGAAAGTGGCACAAAAACTTAGGGTTAAACATTTACTACAACTCTTCCAAATGTAGCTACTTGCTCCAGAGTAAGGATGGGGTCACGAGGGTTCTGGGTTGGGTTCATTTAAGAGGAAATGAAAACCTACTTTTTTTGCCTTTTAGGAAACAATGTCTAAAGGGCTAGAAAACAGGTTTAATTTTCTATAATGTGAGGAAGCATGTTTAAGTTTCAGAAATTAACTCAGGGACTAACCTCTTGCCTCTGTAGAATGATCTCAGGGATCGTGAAATACCAGCATGGACCTCTCACCCTTCCCAATGCCACATGCCTGGAAACTTGCTCTTCACACTTTACTCCTGTAGTTTTAGCTCTAAGCTTGTGACAATCCTTGGGCAACTTCTTCTTCAGAAGCTTCTCATTTAAAGCAAGTGATTCTAAACCAGCACATCTGAAATACATGCCACACCCCTGTCAGCAACTGCAGTTCACTATGCTGGTGATTGTCAGAGGTTCCCAGGAGTGCAGGCAATACAAAATTTCAGGTTGAGGAGTAGATGGGGAGAAAGCAGGAAACCACACTGTCAAGACAGAGCTAAAAGTGGATTTAAGTGAGGGACAGAGGCCAGAAGTGGGTACCTGGAGCAGAAAGGAAAAGAAGAGGGTAGAAATCATACCAACAAACTCTCTTGGCTACACAATTTACCAAAGGTGAATCTGTTACAAAGATAGGACAGCAGTTTACAGGTTTACTCAGCAGCATCTAATGTCATCTAATAGACCACAAGGCCACTTAAACTATGATACCGAAGTGCTCAGCATTGCCCTTATTATGCGGGCAAGTGGACAGGTCAGAAAGAGATGGATTTTGGAGGAAAACTTAGATTCTAATTTCTGCATCATCATGGATTGGCTCAATAATCTTGAGATTCTTCTCAGGATTTAATCTAAGCAATCATGAGATTAAAGTCTCTCTGCTACAGCATGATACAGATGGGTGGAAATATTTGTGTGGTAGGATTTTTGTGAAGATTAGTGAGGTGCGCTCCAGAGGGTGCCTGGCAGAGTACCCGCTCAGAGATATTTACTAGAGCCTACATCCCCCAGGGCCTTTCTGGCCCCATGACCTGCTTCTCCTGTCCTCACATCTCCCTGAATGCAGCATATTACTTCTCTGAAGGCATCTGATGGAATTTGCACATTTGAGACCCCACTTTCTTCATTAGCTGGATTTTTATCACCACACTTTCTTATCTCAAGAAAGATCCTGGGTAAATAAATTCACACCAATATTTTGATAACTAAAAACCAAATTAATGTTACTCTCTAAAACATAGCCATATTTTATAAAAATCTAGCAAATTAAGAATTCAAGCTTTCATAGAGAAAAAAAAAAATGAGGCTTCAGGGACTGGTTATCTGATGGGTGACTATAAGCTATTTAACGCCAAAATTTTGTTTTTCATAATTTGAAACCAGAAGATTGATTTCAGCTTGGGCTGAAAAACACTTAAGGAGATTACTTTAAATACATGAGATCTGAAGGTTGAATGTAAAGTGCCAAGACAGTTAGGCATTAAGAAGCCAAGATGTTGGGCTGCACCCCACAGGCTGACAATACCTGTGTTTGCCCAGATTTAGGATGGAGGAAAAAGCCTCAAGGCAGCGACAGAGACATCAATGGTTTAATGGATAGGGGAGCTTACACATCTGAAGCAAGATACTAGAGTGTGTGTATTGGAAAGGCCAAAGGACCTGGCGGCAGGCTTCACTCCCTGAGGGAAGAGGATGTTACCAGTTTTAGGGAGAATTGACATCAGGTTGGCTCACTGGTTACCAGGGATATGAGCAGAGGAACTCTTCCTTCATTGTCCCTCATACCTGTCTGTTTCCAAACCCCAAGTCTTAATAATTAGATTGTAAATGGGGATGAGGAGGTCATAATTGACCATGAAAAGAAATTCATGGAGAAGCTGAGGGCATCAAGATCATGTTTCACTTCACCGAGGTGTGACTCAGAAAACTTGCAGATTCAAGCTGAGAAGGGGGATAATGCTTTCACATCATAATTGTATCAGCTTTGTTGGTTGACCTGTTATTAAAGCAAAGACATATGTAATTGGGAAGTATATCAATGTCTCATACATACCACTTTTCAAGTACCTCCTCAATAATCATGAAAATCAAGCTTTGACTTCTAGAAAATAGATAAAGGGTAGCCTTGGTATTTATTACCAGAGAGGAGAGTGAGAAATGATCAGATGTGCATATCCAGGGGATTCTCCAGGCAAGAACACTGGAGTGAGTAACCATTCCCTTCTCCAGGGGATCTTCCCAAGCCAGATACTGAACCTTGATTTCCTACATTGCAGGCAGATTCTTTACCATCTGTGACACTAGTAAAGTCCTGAGTAGACTTAGGCCTTCATGATTTTCACGCCATGCTCTAGGGAGGGAAGGAGGGATGCAAGTAGAGGACGGTGATAGGAGGCAGAGGGCTGCAGAGTTTGCAGACAAACAGGTGACAGTTCGCTATGAAAGACTGAATATCAAGGCCACACCAGAGGCCTGGAGAAGGGCCAGCAGACTTAGGCAGTAAAGTCACTCTCTTTTTTATTTTTAAAATTGATGAGTTAATTTGGCTGTAACAGGTCTCAGCCTCAGTGGGTGGGATCTTCACTGTGTCACACAGAATCTTTTTGTTGAGTTGTGCTGGCTCTCCAGTTGTGGGGTACAGGCTCAGTATCACAGCGTGCAGGCTTAGTTGCTTCACAGCATGTCGAATTTAAGTTCCCTGGCAGGGATTGAACCTGTGTCCCTTGCACTGCAAGGCAGACTCTTAATTACTGGGCCACCAGAAAAATCCCCACTCTCTTTTTTAAGGCTATAGACAAATTAAGGAACTAGAAGAGACATCATCACTCCATGCTCACTCTACCTTGTGTGACACAAGTGTTTGAACATAAAAGTTCTGAAATCTTCTTTGGAGCAAACTTCACTAAGTTTCTGTGAAAGGAATGAGGACCGTCCCTCCTGCTTGGTTAACTAAGGCATCAGATTCAGTGTGAACAGCAGACAGCAAAGAATATTTACTAATATGTCAGAGGCAGTAGCCAAAGAGGTGGTAGAATCAAGATATTTTACTTTTGTACCCTCATTTACCACCATTCCAATCCACAGGCTTGATGGAGAGCAACCATGAGGGACAAAACATGGCCATCTCATGAATAGAAGGTGAGACAGTTGCAAAACTTAGGAGCTTGATTTTCTTATTTGGGAAAATTGTATCATAGTCATGATACAATTTTTTTTTTTTTTTTGAACAAGAGTAGAAGGAAGGCAGCTTGTTATAAGAGCAAAAAAACCTAAGATTTGTAACTTAAGTCTGTCTTTCAATTTCAGGTTTCTCATTATCATTTGTATAATTATGGACAAGCCTTCCAAAATCACAGATGGCAGCACTTTCACACAGCTATGAAAGTGAAAGTGAAGTTGCTTATTCATGTCCGACTCTTTGCGACCCCATGGACTGTAGCCCACCAGGCTCCTCCATCCATGGGATTCTCCAGGCAAGAGTACTGGAGTGGGTTGCCATTTGGAATACTTAAATTGGCGGGCTTAAAAATGTTTTGTTAAATAAAGTAATGCACTACTGTTATTTAGAGCAAAGAGGGAAGCTTAGAAAACAAGTAGTAACTTACTATGGTATCACTGTAAAAAGTTTATCCACAGAATGTACAAAGATGAACACGAAGTAGCTGATTGACTGTCTCAATCTAGACAGATTCAGCCAGAGCAGGCAAAATCTCATTCATGTTCTATAATTTTGGGATGGAATGGGTCAGAGAGTGAGAGTTTTATTCTATTGTTTACCTTCTCATAAATTTGGGGCTCAGGCCTATCCGAATGCTTGTTGTAATAACTATGTCCCCAAATTTTGCTATGCTAAGATCTAGAAGAGATTCAAATACACTTTGGCTTGGATATGCATGTGAGAAGGACTTAACGTTACAGTGAGGCGCCATTTTCATTACTTTAGATTGCCAAGGCAGCTCAACAATCTCTCCCTCTTGATTGGATGCACAGGTCTCTGTGGTATAAGCTGAATATGCAGCTCTTAGCCACGAACCAGAGCATCTTGGAGAGAATCTGCTAAGGGCCTACTGGGTCTGTATCACAAAAAAACATGTCTGTAAAGTTAATAGCTTCTGCTTCTGTGGACTGAGATATTTCAATCACAGATATTGTCAGTGAGTGGTGATGACTGGGGCCATGGTGTATCCTTGTCTGGAAAAAAAAAAAAAAGAGCAGAAGCTTAAAAAAAAAAAAAAACTATGACCCCAAATTTTGCTATGCTAAGATCTAGAAGAGATTCAAATACACTTTGGCTTGGATATGCATGTGAGAAGGACTTAACGTTACAGTGAGGCGCCATTTTCATTACTTTAGATTGCCAAGGCAGCTCAACAATCTCTCCCTCTTGATTGGATGCACAGGTCTCTGTGGTATAAGCTGAATATGCAGCTCTTAGCCACGAACCAGAGCATCTTGGAGAGAATCTGCTAAGGGCCTACTGGGTCTGTATCACGAAAAAACATGTCTGTAAAGTTAATAGCTTCTGCTTCTGTGGACTGAGATATTTCAATCACAGATATTGTCAGTGAGTGGTGATGACTGGGGCCATGGTGTATCCTTGTCTGGAAAAAAAAAAAAAAGAGCAGAAGCTTAAAAAAAAAAAAAAGACTGAACCCAAGTAGGTACCAAGTCCAATTGTGAGCTGTGGCAGGTGTGTAAACTGACTGGAGCTGGACTGGTTTACTCCC
This sequence comes from Aepyceros melampus, assembly GCA_006408695.1. Lineage (NCBI taxonomy): Eukaryota > Metazoa > Chordata > Mammalia > Artiodactyla > Bovidae > Aepyceros > Aepyceros melampus. Next base: position 446,780 of record SJXQ01004535.1, read on the forward strand.
AGGGATGGGGGGCCCTCCTGTAAGGCCATGCTGTTCACTGCAGCTCCACTGCTCAGAAGCAGGAGGTTAATCAGCTCAGTGCTTAATAACAGCGTCTGGAGGAACTGTTGAGAAAATACTAAAAAATAAATGAGATGGAGGAACAATGGAGAAATGACAGGCGGCTGTGATGTGCTCTGAAATGGCTGGTGGGAGAAATAACATGGCTGAGACAAACTGAGAATGACTGTTCAGCTGAGGCCCAGCCCTACTGCCACTGGAGGGGCACTCTGCTAAAAACCCAGCACGCAGAGATGGGAAGATTTGTGAAACTGGGTGGTTCTGTGTGGTGGATGGAAAGTGAAAGTGTGTGTGTAGGGAGTGGTGTGGGAGGCAGTGAGCTTGTTTCCATTTTGAGGACTTGAGAATCATAACACTTCTAGGCTAAAGAAACAATTATCTTCTATTCCCAGGATTATTTTTATAGACTTTTATCAAGGTTGGTACTTAGTCTTGAGAGTAAATATTTGTGAAATAAATGAATGAAGATTAAATGAGTTTTGTTAAGTCAATGCCATGATTTCATGGCAGTGATTGTCAAAAACAATTCTCTGAAAAGTCCAAAAGTTCCATGGAACTGTTCAGAAAACTCTAAGAAACTGTTGGCCAAATTGCTTGGATGAATGTATGACTCTTTGGAGAAATGCTTCTATGATGAGATACTCAGTCAGGTTTGATTTTGAATTAAGGTGCAAATGTGCCAAATAACAGCTCAGCCAGGCTTCAGAGTCCAAAGTCTTTGGGAGAGCTTTTGACTGAGTTAAGGATTAAGTCAAGAACTTCTAATGTTCCAGTGCTCTTTCCAATTCACCAGACTTGAGGCTTCACAGGTATTTTTAAAAATGATCCCCAAATACATTAGATGCCCATAAAAAATAATTGTTAGTGTCTTGGAAATGTGGCAAGACTTGGGAGGGCAAACTGAAAATTTAGCCAAGCTTTCAGGCAAATGCGTCTAAAAATGGAGACTTTGACAAGACCGAAAGGAGTAAGGGCAGTATAGTGTGAGGGGAATGGTTCATGGGCATGTTTCACTGAACTGATATTTAAAAGGAGTCACAACAGGCAAAGAACCACCACAGTCATCACAAGGGAGGACAAAATGTAAGAGCGAGAAATCAGAAAGAGTGTGAAACATGTAAGCATGCCCACTTCTTGCAGGCAAGGGAGTAGGAAATAGGTTGTTCATACTTTCTCTGAATCTGGAACTTCTTTAGTTTCTACGAAAACAAACTGAAGAGCTCTCTTGTTGCCAGGAAATCGCTATGGTTTTTGTGCTTTCAAACCAGTGATGTTCTCGTCTTTTGGTGTCAGTTACATCTTTTCTGATTGCTTTTCCGTTTCTAGAAATGTTCAGGCATTTCTTATAAAATGATGATTCTACTCACAGTATATTTTCTCTCAGTTTTTACATTTTGTGATTGTTTTTATTGCCTTTTCAGAACAACATTTTAAATTTTAGTGGGGTGTTGAAGAGAGGAGATGAGCAAGAGATGAGCATGAGTATTGATCCACCACCTTTAACTAGAAGACCTTGCTTACAAAAGCAAACATTTTTATTTTTAATGAGTTCAATTTATCAGTGTTTTACCTTATTGCTCACACTTCTGGTTTTGCTCTAAGGAGATTTTAATATGGTGTCACACTTAAAGCCTTTGCCTGAATAGCCACAAGATATGCTAAGTGGTATATGAGTAATACAAAATTTTATAAGCGTTCAGGAGAGGGAGATATCACTTAGAAGGAGGTAGTTTCACAATGTTGCCTAACAGTTTTGCAATAAGCTGCTGCTGACTCCTGAATTTTCTAAGTATTGAGATATATTATTAGTGTTTTTAGATTTGGCTCGAGCCCATAAAGTTTAAGAAATGTGTCTCTCTGTGGCCAGTGAGCTTTAAACAAAGCCATTTAGTGATAAAAAGAGCAAGGGATGTTCTTAAACTCTCATGTTCTGTCCAGCATATCTCCCCTTGCCAGTGTTATATCCTTTTATTCCATAGTAGTTTCTTCTAAGTTTCAATGAACCCTTTGGGTTTCATATATTCTCTTCTGTGATTTATGAAAAAATAATTTGTTTATTTTACTTACTGATGTGATTGTTTTGTTGCACCAAGATCTTAGATTCTGTTTTATTTTGAACTTACTTTTGAGGTACTGATAGCTTCTCTGAATAAAAAAATATATTTTTTATTAGTAAGTGCTCTATCATAGCAGCTTGAGTACTGTGAAGTCTCAGTGTTTGCATTGTCAGAACTCAGCACATAGTAGGTACTCAATCAATCTTTGATGAAGAATGAATAAGTAATTGAGCTTCTGACACAAATCAGACAAGATCTGAGCAAAACTTTTAATCCTACATTTTGAATCCTGTTCATGTCTCTCTCTATATATACATATACGTGAGTGTGTGTTAGTCACTCAGTTGTATCCGACTCTTTGTGACTCCATGGACTACAGCCCTCCAGGCTCTTCATGGAATTCTCCAGGCAAGAATATTGGAGTTGGGTGCTATCCTGATCTCCTATATATATCCACACACTAAAACTAAGGGTGTTATAGAAAATTCTGATGTTCAAAGAAATCTTTTGTCACCTTAATGCTGCAGAGGAAAAAAAAAAAATCTAGTTTCTCTAGATGTTAAATGAAGGGCATTTTTTAATTTTAGTTATTATACAATGACACTGGCTTTAATATAAATGTGACATCAGCTCTTCTTCTAAGATGAAGAAGAAATCTAGTTGTGGTGAAGGAGAAGAAACCCCAACAGCATTACCTCAGTGGCCATCACTGATCAGACGGATGGCAGCAGCTGGCAAGGCTTCCACTGCAATGTCTGCAGTTAAGCCCTGGTCCTTGTCTTACAGTGGTCACCACTTACACTCATGCTGAGGGAAGAGAGCCCCAGGTCCTTCTTTTGCTTCCAGCTTCCCAACAGTGTTCATAACTACCATATGCTCTGGCTGAATGACCTGGCTTCATTCACAACTAAATCAGTACTAAAGCAGTCTGGATGATAGATAGCAGCTTATCAATAATAGAAAAGAAAGGCTCAAAGATGTCCCATTATCTGCATAATTAATGTTCCACTTGGGCTTTGTAATTCCTTAAAACTGACTGATTGATTTGCTTAATTAATTCCTTCTTTGACAGGCTTATCACTTTCTTTGGAGACAGGGATGGGCAAAAGGGGGAAAAAAAAGATAATTTAAGCTAAAAGAGATGATTTAAAATCTTCATACACTTTAACCCACTCAGAATATTATGAAAACAAATTCTCCAGCAAACCACCCCCATCTCTGCTCTGCCATAAAAGCCTCCTGACTCCTGTCAATAGATAATGTGTGTCACCTGGGTGTGTTTGGTGTGGCAGCTGATGAAGCATTATGCTACTCTGTAAAAGCCCCAACCATATCTGTAGTAATAAACTCAGCTCTGCCTCAAACACTGTTGAATAAATCCATCCAAATGAATGTTTACAGAGGACTTCCATTTAAAGCAATGAGCTCTGAGCAAGGGGATGGCAGCTATCTCGATTCTGACTGAGCTGATAGCATTGCCTGCATGAAGTGTCCCTCTGGTTTTATGTGTGTCTGCTAGTGCCTGTCACTGGAATTTGCTTGTCCAACACCAAGTCTGCTACCATCCTTCCTATGAGGACTGGGGCTGATCTGAGAGGATCAAGTCACTACAGAAAATTAAATTAAAAGATGGAAAAAAAAAAAACAGGTTAAATAGGATGAGAGTTTGAGGCTGGGGACTGAGAAAAGAAAACTGTGAGTTAATAAGATGAAGTACAAGGCAGAGGGAAGAGAATTAAGGCCATTTCTCTTAATTCTAGAAACTACATATGATTTGCAACTAGAAAAATAATACAATCATTCTTAGAAAATATTATAAAAGGATAAAAGTAAAGATAAAGATAAATTATTCAGTTGGAAGAACAAAGCAACCTTTTACTAGCACACATTTCAATATTTCAATGATTTTTTTTCAAGTTAAGTATCTGGGGTGCACAGTAGAAGGTTTAGTTCTGAGTTTCATTTCATTCATATACAGTACCATGACATTGATCCCTGTGATTTTCCCAAGAACTTTATTTTAGTCACCTTGGGCTGTGATAGAACAATACCCCAGACTGAGTGAGTTAAACTACAAGCATTTGTTTCTCATAGTTCTGGAAACTGGGAAGTCCAGGATCAAGTTGTGGATCTAATTAGTTCCTGGTGAAGGATTTCTTTTTGTTTGTAGATGGCTGCCTTCTTGTAGAAGCTGTATCTCATATGGTGACAGGGAGGAGAGAGAGAGGGAAAGCCTTTTGGGTTTCTTCTTATAAGGTTATAATCCCATCATGAGGACCTCAGGACATCATCTAAACTTAATCCCCTCTCAATGACACCCTACTTCCTGATGCCATCATGTTGGGGGTTAATGCTTTAACATTTGAATTTTAGGACATTCAATAATTCAGTCCAAAGTAAACTTAGTTAAACAGAATTGGTGATAAAAGCAAGTTGAGTTTTATATATGGAAGCCCATTTCTGTTAGAGGTTTCTGTGCAAGAACTCTGGGTAATGGCAGTGACTTGTGGAGTAGTAAGAACAAGTTTCTTTTCCTCAAATTTTCATGAAAAAAGCAGATACAGAACAAAATGAAATATATTTATTGGTAAGGCAACATCCAATTTCAGAGTGTCGGGTGCTCAACTGATAGGCTGGAGGAGGTGTCTGGATTGATCCTATGAGCATGTGAAACACTCATCTCATACTTTTTATTTTGTCCCAGTGAAAGTCACAACTTTCCCTTGGTTTTCTTACTTTTAATAAACTAACTATATGACTCATACAGGAGAGAGAAGCATCTTCCAAGAATGAACAAACAAGTAGTTCATAAGTGATTATATTTCCAGGAGCTGTCACATGCCATCTTCATAAATCTTCCTACCAGTCCCAGAAGATAAACATCATGAGTCATTTTACTAGTCAGAAATCAGAGACCAAAATTAATCAGATGAAGAGAAGTAAGCCAAAACTGGAGCAAGCTTTGATTATCTTTTTTTTTTTTTTTTGGACCCCATTTATTTATTGCAGTTTGGTTTGTGCAAATTCTTTATGCCTCTAGCTAGGTTCTCGCTGTTCTTCTAGGCCCTTCTCCTCTAGGAAATTTTCCCTTATGGCACCGGTTTATAGCAATCTCTCCTCTCTCAGTAGTTTTTGCCCTTCTCATCAGAGGCTTCCAGATTAGCATTAATTTTCTTTCTTTTTCAAGTGTTTCTCTTTTATATTTTCACCTAGTATATAAACACCTTTACCATTATAATATCTCTACAGATAATAAATTATTTAGTATACTGTTGGTTAATAGATATTTTAATATGCTTTAGTCAACTGTTTAAACAGTTTTGGAATTGTATTTTGAAGTTAAAATGTATTCTCCTTATCACAATACAGTTGAGTGGGGTTTCTATTGAGTGTTTACTAAATAATAACTTCTACGTGAAATATGAAGTGAATAACAATGCCAGGAAAAAATTTGGAAGAATCCAAAATTTATAATATGATTAAATATCTAATGAGCTAAAATGATGAGCTTCTGGAAAACTGTTTGTAGGTTCAAGTGACTTTAAAAATATTGAAATATAGTGTCCTCAGATAAAGTGAAGTGAAAGTCTCTCAGTAGTGTCCAACTCTTTGAGGTCCAATGGCCTATACAGACCATGGCATTCTCCAGACTAGAATACTGGGGTGAGTAGCTGTTCCCTTCTGCAGGGGATTTTCCCCACCCAAGAATCAAAGTGGGGTCTCTTGCATTGCAGGAGGATTCTTTACCAGCTGAACTACCAGGGAAGAACTCAGATATGTTTCCACTAAATAAGAATATGGGTTAGATTCCTAAAGCTTTAAACCTAGCCATACACTTTTTAGTAATGAAATTTTATCATGCACACTTTTCCAGACTACACCAGTTCCATCATTATTGAAAACAAAGAAAGAAAGCACCTTCCTTGGTGACACTACAGGATTCATAGAGGACTACTGATTAGGTTCAGGGGCTACATTCTCACTGAACTACTCACTGTGAGTCAAAGAACATTAAGTTAATTGAAATCCGATGTTTATTTATTCATTCCTTCAAAAATATTTATTGAGCTTCTATTCTGCATCGGGCAACATTTAGGAGTAAAATACATTGAATGGAGGAAATAAAAATTTCAGATTAGCTAGTGGGAAGTAGAGAGAGAGAGAGGGAAAGAGAGAATACTATGAGGATTTTTTTTTTTTTAATTTAACAAGTCAAATCAGCCTTTATTACATTATAGTATTTAGTTTCAACAGTTAAATGGAGTTCCTCAGACCCTATGACCTAAATTGGATTCTCACTTCAGTAGTTACATTTAGGACATGCTTTGGTTTTCTTAGGCAACATTCCCACTGAGATATTATTGTGGAGATGAACTTTTCTGGCAAAGGGACTATCAGATGCCCTATGTGGAAGAGTGCTTCACAAGTTCCAGGAAGAGTGAGAAGGTCAACGAGGTTAGAGGTTAGAGTGATGAAGCAAAGGGGAGAGCAGAGATGAAGGGGGACTAACAGGAAGTCAGTTCGTATAGGAAGATGATAAATGCCACTCTGTGAGGTACTTTGGGAGAAACACTCTATCACTTTCCCAGAGGGCAGAGGCACATTTCCTTGATACAGTCTAGGACCACTGTTTGAATTACTGTAAATATTAATTCTATACACGTGTTGCATCTTTTCCTTGTAGATAGTATGTTTTTGGTCAATGAGAATAGAGTACATCCTAGATATGGTATCTGCCTCTAAAGTCTCCAATGTCTACAGACTACTTGTCAGCAAGGACATTCTGGATACAGATGGCTATTGTAGAGAACTATATACAGTCAAAAACTTAAAAGAAACAGCTTTGAGGCACAAGACTGTATGTTGTAGTCTCTAGAAGGCTTAACTTCCCATGAGCTATTCAACCTCAAATGGCTTAAATGTAAATAGTAGATTTTATCCTTATCTTGCTTTCTTCAGGTTGACACGCATTGTAAGTCTTAAACATGTGGAACAATAATGATTTCAAATGCCTTAAAATGTCTAAGTCAATGTTGATTTCAAATAATCAGATTCCTTATTTAAAAAAAATCTAAATGCTCTAGAAATTCTGCCCTCTTCAACAGAAAAAGTGTGTCAACTTTTAGGTAAAATTTAAAAATTTAGAGGAAATCTGATTGGGTGCCTTGAAATAACAAAATCATCTAACTCATAGTGCCTACCATAATGCCAGTTACAAAATAGATGTTCAAATAATAACTGACAGTACCTGAGATGGAGAAGGCAATGACACCCTACTCCAGTACTCTTGCCAGGAAAATCCCATGGATGGAGGAGCCTGGTGGCTGCAGTCCATGGGGTCGCTAAGAGTCAGACATGACTGAGCGACTTCACTTTCACTTCTCACTTTCATGCATTGGAGAAGGAAATGGCAACCCACTCCAGTGTTCTTGCCTGGAGAATCCCAGGGATGGGGGAGCCTGGTGGTCTGCCGTCTATGGGGTCGCACAGAGTCAGACACAACTGAAGTGACTTAGCAGCAGCAGCAGTACCTGAGTTTATCTTCAACCTATCATGATACTTAAAGATTCATTAAACATACGGAAGCGTATAGGACTTTCTTTCTTTCTTTGTGTGTGTGTGTGTGTGTGTGTGATGACCCATTTCATTCTGTATCTCATAGGAAAGGTTGCTGCCATCGGTGGACATCACCATCATCATCAATGTCTAACATTTCATCTGCACTGGTTTGGAAAAGCTAGATACTACATTTCCCAGAATGCCCTCCTCTGTTACAGCTCCAGATTTAGAAAGTGGAAGGGAACAGGAAAGTCATGGAGGCCAACTGGTATGGCTTCACAGATTCATCTATGCACTCCCACTCTGATGCAGTAAACTGGGATAATGATTGGACAGTCCTGTAAACCTGAGAATTAAATGGATTTCTCAGCTAACTACCTACCTCAGTATTTCAGGCCAGAGTCATCAATAACTTATGCCAAACTTGTGACTGCAGTCATTCTGACCTTCACTCTTCTTGCTCTTCTTAAGTCCTAATTCCCATATTACATTTTTATTCCTATAATTCTTCGAGAGCCTTTGATTGCATGGCTAAACCCAGACTAATTTACAGGGAATCACACATATGAAGACTCAAAATCCTTTTCAGTTAATTAAGTGAAGGCAGTGTAGGGATTCAGTATATACCCTGTCATCCAGGTGTACTCCAACCAAGCAACTTCCTCTGAGAAATCTCCCTTTGGAAATCATAGGAAGAGCTGACACACAAACAACCCTCAGAGAGGCCTTTCACAAAAAAGACTCAGACCAAAGAAAACTCAAAGAAAGCTCAATGAAATACCTGCTCATGAATAACTTATAATGCTCCAAATACAATTTTTTCAGCATTTCAAAAGAACTAAATTGCATAGGGCAGAACTTTTTTCAGAATTAAAAATTAACTTAGATGTCAAAATAAAACCCTAGAATTTAATTTATCATAAAAGCTATAATCTCAAATAGAATCTAATGGACCAAAACAGATAAAGCAATTAAATGGGAAATGCTATGAATTAATCTTATTTAAAGAGGCATTCAAGATGGAACTCATAATTTTAAAGATACCAGGGAAAAAAAAAAGCCTTTCCAGCTCAGCTAGTGGTGTCATTATTTAAAATAATAAAGCATCATAAGTATCTAATTTATTCATTTTCTGCAGGTGCTATTTGTTAATTTTGACATTCCCTTCTCACTTTTGATTGCTGGTGACTTTCTTCTCATTGAGGACATTTTACTTTTTTTTTTCCTGTTACTTGCTAATTTTAGTGGTAGTAGTGTATATATTTTTCTCCAGGCCACAATGCTGGAATGGGTAGCTGTTCCTTTCTCTAGGGCATCTTCCCAAACCAGGGATTAAACCCAGGTCTCCAAATTGCAGGCAGATTCTTTACCAGCTGAGCCACCAGGGAAGTGGGAATATTAGTAGCACTTGCCTCATAGAGATCTTTGAGCTGCTTAAAAAATTTTTACAGGGAAAGGGCTTAGACCATTAGCTGGTACATAGTGAATTATCAATAAAGTTTGGCTATTATGATATCATTTTTATTATTTTATATAATTTTTCTTTGATTTAATTCTAAATATGTGTGTTATGATTTCAAATAATTATTTATAACTTTAGTAACTTCTTTAATTCTTATAAAGCAGACTAATAAAAAGAAAAACCTGAAGCATGATGTTGATAGATTACAGTGAACCATGTAGGATTCATGATCTCTGAAGAATATTTAGGTTCGGGACAAGGAACCCAGCTTGATCATGCAGAGTTTTTGTGTGGCAGAGGTTTTCGTACAGTGAAAAAGAGACAGAGAAAGCTTCTGACATAGACATCAGAAAGGGGACGGAGAGTGCCCCACTAGCTAATCGGATCAAGGACTTATATACATTTACCAGACTCACTGCCACAATATACATTTTAAGAAAATAAGATTAGTCAGAAGGTTCTTATTAAGGAGAAACGTGTCCTCAAGCAAGGTACACTGTTGTTATAGAATCATTAGTATAGAGTCTAAGGAAAAACACACACTTGAGTAAGATGAGTTGTTTTGTTGTGTAATCGTTCAGTTCAAGAGTTTTTGTGTGGCAGAAGTTTTCGTACAGTGAAAAAGAGACAGAGAAAGCTTCTGACATAGACATCAGAAAGGGGATGGAGAGTGCCCCACTAGCTAATCGGATCAAGGACTTATATACATTTACCAGACTCACTGCCACAATATACATTTTAAGAAAATAAGATTAGTCAGAAGGTTCTTATTAAGGAGAAACGTGTCCTCAAGCAAGGTACACTGTTGTTATAGAATCATTAGTATAGAGTCTAAGGAAAAACACACACTTGAGTAAGATGAGTTGTTTTGTTGTGTAATCATTCAGTTCAGCTTCAGTTTAGTTGCTCAGTCGTGTCCGACTCTTTGCGACCCCATGAATCGCAGCATGCCAGGCCTCCCTGTCCATCACCAACTCCCGGGGTTCACTCACACTCACGTCCATCGAGTCGGTGATGCCATCCAGCCATCTTATCCTTGGTCGTCCCCTTCTCCTCCTGCGCCCAATCCCTCCCAGCATCAGAGTCTTTTCCAATGAGTCAACTCTTTGCATGAGGTGGCCAAAGTACTGGAG
>SJXQ01004536.1:3418-25161 GCA_006408695.1 Aepyceros melampus
AACTGCAGAAGTAACCAAGGATACAATTGTTGAAATTAAAATGCCAACGGTTGATACACCTGTGTTTTTCCACTTAGTGGAAACTTATTTTAAAATACTTATCTTAAATTAAAAGTTTATAACAATGAAGTAGGCCACTAAAAAGAGCCCATTTCACTCAGCAGAGTGGTTTAATCACCTCTTATTTAACTTCTTGGTGAAGAATAGATTCCTGTCTTGAGATTATAGGATGGCCAAACACACAGCAGCTGACACTGAATAGACAAGAATGCCAGCAAATTATTAGCCACATATATTCATATCCTAGGAGAGGAGGACACTGTGCACCATGCAGGATCATAGAAGTAAATAATCAGCAACAGAGTGAATGACCAGAGAGGAATAGTGGGGTGACTCCTGGTTCCCACAGGAGGCTGTGATCAGCTTATTTGAATAATGCCATGAGCTATCTGAAACTAAGCCATACCGTGTGGGGACACCCAAGATGAATGGGTCATGGTGGAGAGTTCTGAGAATGTGGCCCACTGGAGAAGGGAATGGAAAACCACGTCAGTATTCTTGCCTTGAGAACCCCATGAACAGTATGAAAAGGCAAAAAGATAGGAAACTGAAAGATGAATTCCCCAGGTAGGTAGGTGCCCAATATGCTACTGGAGATCAGTGGAGAAATAACTCCAGAAAGAATGAAGGGATGGAGCCAATGCAAAAACAATACACAGTTGTGGATGTGACTGGTGATGGAAGCAAGGCCCAATGCTGTAAAGAGCAATATTGCATAGGAACCTGGAAGGTTAGGTCCATGAATCAAGGCAAATTGGAAGTGGTTAAACAGGAGATGCAAGAGTGAACATCAACATTCTTGTCGCTTCAGTCGTGTCCAACTCTGTACGACCCCATAGACGGGGGCCCACTGTCTCTGGCATTCTCTGGGCAAGAATACTGGAGTGGGTTGTCATTTCCTTCTCCAATGCATGAAAGTGAAATTGCTCAGTTGTGTCCGACTCTTAGCGACCCCATGGACTCAGCCCACCAGGCTCCTCCACCCATGGGATTTCTTTCTAACTTGTGCAAAATCCTTAAATACCTTAAATGTCAAAAGGCTTCTTTGCATTCCTAAATAAAACCAGTGTCAATTGTAAAAAAAAAAAAAAAAATTCTAGGAATCAGAGAACTAAAATGGACTGAGATGGGTGAATTCAACTCAGATGACCATTGTATCTACTACTGTGGGCAAGACTCCCTTAGAAGAAATAGAGTAGCCATCACAGTCAATAAGAGAATCCAAAATGCAGAACTTGGAAACAATCTCAAAAACGACAGAGTGATCTCTGTTCTTTCCAAGGCAAACTATTCAATAGCATGGTAATGCAAGTCTATGCCCAGACTAGCAACACTGAAGAAGTTGAAGTTGAGTGGTTCTATGAAGACTTTCAAGACCTCTTAGAACTAACACACAAAAAAGATGTCCTTTTCACTATAGGGGACTGGAGTGCAAAAGTACGAACTCAAAATACACCTGGGGTAATAGGCAAATTTGGCCTAGGAGTACAGAATGAAACAGGGCAAAGGCTAATAAAGTTTTGCCAAGAGAAGGCACTGGTCATAGCAAACACCCTCTTCCAACAACACAAGAGAAGACTCTACACATGGACATCACAAGATGGTCAACATCGAAACCAGATTGATTATATTCTTTGCAGCCAAAGATAGGCAAGCTCTATACAGTCAGCAAAAACAAGACCAGGAGCTGATTGTGAACTCCTTATTACCAAATTCAGACTTAAATTGAAGAGAGTAGGGAAAACCACTAAACAGTTCATGTTTGACCTAAACCAAATCCCTTATGATTATTCAGTGGAAGTGAGAAATAGATTTAAGGGACTAGATCTGATAGACAGAGTGCCTGATGAACTATGGACAGAGGTTCATGACATTGTACAGGAGACAGGGATCAAGAGCATCCCCATGGAAAAGAAATGCAAAAAAGGAAAATAGCTGTCTGAGGAGTCCTTACAAATAGCTGTGAAAATTAGAGAAGTGAAAACAAAGGAGAAAAGGAAAGATATACTCATTTGAATGCAGAATTTGAAAGAATAGCAGGAGAGATAAGAAAGTCTTCCTCAGCTATCAATCCAAAGAAATAGAGGGAAACAATAAAATGAGAAAGACTAGAGATCTATTCAAGATAATTAGAGGTGCCAAGAGAACATTTCATGCAAAGATGGGCTCAATAAAGGACAAAAATGGTATGGACCTAACAGAAGTAGAAGATATTAAGAAGAGGTGGCAAAAATACACAGAACTGAACAAAAAAGAACTTCACAACCCAGATAATCACGATGGTGTGATCACTCACCTAGAGCCAGACATCCTGGAATGTGAAGTCAAGTGGGCCTTAGGAAGCATCACTACAAACAAAGCTAGTGGAGGTGATGGAATTCCAGTTGAGCTATTTCAAATCTGAAACGGTGATGTTGGGAAAGTGTTGCATTCAATATGCCAGCAAATTTGGAAAACTCAGCAGTGGCCACAGGGCTGGAAAAGGTCAGTTTTCATTCCAATTCCAAAGAAAAGCAATGCCAAAGAATGCTCAAACTACTTCACAATTGCACTCACTCACACTCTAGTAAAGTAATACTCAAAATTCTCCAACCAGGCTTCAGCAATACATGCAACATGAACCTCCAGATGTTCAAGATGGATTTAGAAAAGGCAGAGGAACCAGAGATCAAATTGCCAACATCAGCTGGATCATCAAAAAAGCAAGAGAGCTCCAGAAAAACATCTATTTCTGGTTATTGACTATGTCAAAGCCTTTGACTGTGTAGATCACAATAAACTGGAGAGATTTCTGAAAGTGATGGGAATAACAGATCACCTGACCTGCCTCTTGAGAAACCTGTATACAGGTCATGAAGCAACAGTTAGAATTGGACATGGAACACAGACTGGTTCCAAATAGGAAAAAGAGTACATTAAGGCTATATATTGTCACCCTGCTTATTTAACTTATATGGAGAGTACATTATGAGAAATGCTGGGCTGGAAGATGCACAAGCTGGAATCAGATTACCAGGAGAAATATCAATAACCTCAGATGTGCAGATGACACCACTTTTATGGCAGAAACTGAAGAAGATCTAAAGAGAATCTTGATGAAAGTGAAAGAAAAGAGTAGAAAAGTTGGCTTAAAACTTAACATTCACAAAACTAAGATCATGGCATCCCATCCCAACACTTCATGGCAAATAGATGGGAAACAGTGGCTGACTTTGGTTTTTTTGGCTCCAAAATCACTGTAGATGCTGACTGCAGCTATGAAATTAAAAGATGCTTACTCCTTGGAAGGAAAGTTATGACCAAACTAGACAGCACATTAAAAAGCAGAGACATTACTTTGTCCACAAAGGTCCATCTAGTCAAGGCTATGGTTTTCCAATTGTCATGTATGGATGAGAGAGTTGGACTCTAAAGAAAGCTGAGTGCCGAAGAATTGATGCTTTTGAACTGTGATGTTGCAGAAGACTCTTGAGAGTCCCTTGGACTGCAAGGAGATCCAACCAGTCCATTCTAAACGAGATCAGCTCTGGGGTGTTCATTGGAAGGACTGAAGCTGAAACTTTACGATGTTGAAGCTGAAACTCCATTGGCCACCTGATGCGAAGAGCTGACTCGTTTGAAAGGACCCTGATGCTGGGAAAGATTGAAGGCAGGAAGAGAAGGGCATGACTGAGGATAAGATGGTTGGATGGCACCACCGACTCAATGGACATGAATTTGCGTAGACTCTGGGAGATGGTGATGGACAGAGAGGCCTGGCATGCTGTGGTTCATGTGGTCGCATAGAGTCAGACACGACTGAGTGACTGGACTGACCTGCACTGATGGGCTATCTTGCTACTCAGAAATAAACAGGAACTATATTTGGTTCCCATGATAAGGATGGTTGCCTGCCCAAGAAACCTCATTCCCAGGAGCAGAGTGGGAAGTTAACTTGTAACTAGACCAGTTGAGATACTGCAGCATCAACCCAGATGTCAAAAAACACATACATTGGACTTATGTTAAGCCTTATTCCACAGGTAAAACCAGAGTACTAACATGGAAATTCAAAATAAGCAAACCAAAAGTAGATGGCAATGAGTTAAGAGCTGTATCTGGAAAGGAGAAGACTGTGACAGGCACAAAAGAGCTGTTTGAAAGCTTGGTGGTAATAAAGGTAGGAAAGAAAGGTGTTGGTAGAAAGAAAATCTGGGTAGGAAAACTTTCTTTCAGTTTGTTACAGTGTTTGTTTCACTTACTCTGTCTTAGGAAGTGATTGATATGCTTTCTATGAATTACCATATTTAAATTACATTCATAACTGTGACATGGTCAATACTGTTAAAGGGAATAAATACTCAAAGGGTTGCAAGTATGGGAATATTTAAGATAAATATTTACATTCAGTAATTTAATTGCATAATGTGGGCAAAGGAAGAATTTGACCTGTAATTCTCCTCAACCAGGCCTCAGATGATCCCATGAGAGGCTCTGGAATTGGGATAGTCTTTCAGATTTTCCCAGGTCAAAGCTAGAGGAAAGACATTTTACTTGTGCATCAAACAATCATTGCAGACAGGCTGCCCCAGAGAAGAAATGCAACTTTGGGTGAGGCAACCCCTTAAACTGATCACCATTCTCAGAGACTCAAAACTACAGCCACCAATATTCTCATCTACTTAAGAGTATTAGTGCTGCTGTCCCAAGCAGACGCTGCTCCACAGAAGCTACTTGGAGAGATTAAACAATTTATCTAAAGTCACAGTTATTACATTTTGATGCCATATTCAAGTCCAGGTCTATCTGATTCCAGACCCATGTTCTTTACCTTAAGATTCTACACATTACTTCACTGTGACATTGTGTTTTATAATAAGAAAAATGTATTTAACTTTCATCCGCAATTCCTGGCTCATAGCTACCAAAACCCTTGGAATTTTCAGATTTAAGAATAATGGGAGCATCTTTTATTCTAATGTTTGGTCCCTAGTCCTAAATTCTTGAGATTGCTTCAGAGCTATAAAAATGAAATGGGTGTTGTCTTATTCATAATAAACCCCTTTCTGAACAACTGTGTTTATGTTAATGAGGTAACTTTTGGAAAGCACCTAAGGATGGGAACTGGTTGCCAACAGAACCAACCAACAGAGGGCTGCAAATTTCAGGGGAAGGGAGAAGGGCTAGAGGTTGAATCAGTCACCAGTTGTGAATCAAGCATGCCTATGGAACCCACTCCAATATTCTTGCCTGGGAAATCCTATGGACAGAGTAGCCTGGCAGACTATAGTCCATGGGGTCATAAAGAGTCAGACACAATTTAGCAATTAAATAGTATGTAATGAAGCTTGAATAAAAACCAAAAGAAAGGATGAAAAGAGTTTCCAGATTGGTGAACCAGAATGCTTCCTGGTGCCCTCATGGTGGGCCCCAAACTCCATGATAACAGAAGTTCTTTTGTTCAGGACTTCACCCTATGTATCTCTTCATCTGGCTATTGATATGGATCCTTTAATATCCTATGTAATAAACCAGTAACCTACTGAGTAAGCAGCTTGCCTGAGTTCTGTGAGCTGCTCTAACAAATTAACAGAACTCAAGGTGGGGATTCTAGGAACCTGCAGTATGTAGCCAGTTTGTCAGAAGTTCAGGCAACAAGCAAAGAAGCTTGTAAATGTTGTTTGGTGGGTGGTCTAGTGGGACTAAGCCCTTAACCTATGAAATCTGATGTTATCTCCAAGGGAAAGTGAAAGTGTTAGTCACTCAGTTGTGTCTGACTCCTTGTGACCCCATGAACTCTAGCCTGCCAGGCTTCTCTGTCCATTTGATTTTCCAGGCAAGAATACTTGAGTGGGTTGCCATTTTCTTCTCTATGGGATCTTCCTGACCTGTAATTGAGCCCTGGTCTCCCACCTTGCAGGCAGATTCTTTACTGTTTGAGCCACCAGGGAAGCCTAGTGTCAAACTGAGTGGGATTATAGGATACCTGGCTCTTGTCCAAGAGTTATTTGGTAGTAGGGAAACCCCTCATCTTCATACTGAAACTGGAGTCAGAATGCATGTTTATGATAATGCAGCAATAGGACTAGAAAATCTCCTGGAAATGCAATTGCTAAGTAAACTCGTATTGTAAGATCAAAGCACAGGCCCCTTGGAAATACATTCTGGGCAGCATACACTTGGAATCACGTCACGTCTCTGGCTATTGACTCATCTCATTTCTGTTTCTTTCATCATTGGTCACTTCCTCTGATGAGATGCCTTCTATCCAAATAACTTCTTACAGTCTCAGTTTGTAGGCTGATTTTGACCATCTACTTCCTAAAATAGTTCTTTGATTATGCTCACTTTGCCTTGAATAGCAGTTGTGTGTGTGTGTGTGTGTGTGTGTGTATACATAATATATATTATATATTTAGTTATATATATATATAAATATCTTTATATAATTATTCTAGTGTCATTGACCTAGCATTTTGCAAAACTTCCAGTGTGGCCACATGCATATCCTATGAGTCAAAATGTTCATCAGAACACAAAATGATGACAGAAAAACAAGGCCACAAAAATAAACACACACACACACACACACAAAAAGGAAATAGTGAATTACACTCCAAATGAAGAAAGCAAACTCAGTTTCTGTCTCAGAGATCTTTGGACAACCCATAGAGCCAGCAGGCCATGAATGTGTGATTGTGTCCAGCTGATGGAGTGATGTTCAATTTACCATTCAAAGTGATAAGAAACAGTATAATAGATACCCAGCATTCTGGTCAGTAATATAGATATGTATACATATGTGTTTGTCTGAGATCTATAATTTTATAATTAGCCTTCTATGTATCACATCTCAGTATCATAATGTGTAAAAAAAAAAAAGAAAGAAAGAAAATCACTGTATTTGAATAATACACATATGTATAGCCCATGGGGTTGCCCAACCTGCTCTAAACAAGCAATTCAACCCTGCTGTTCCTTGTACTGACTTAGCATCAACCTAGGTGAGGCAGAAAGAAAATCCTATTTCACCCCTAGCCTTCCTCAGGTAAAAATGAGAAAGTTCTTTCTAACTCAGGAAGTCAAATGCCAGCATGAAAAGGATAAGAACAATCCACTAGCTGGAGTTCTGGGAAATGGAAACTTCTTTGAACAGAGCAATCTCCTGAGGCTAATTATTTTAGTGCTTTGTACTCTCAGATAACATCACCTTTGGTGCTTCAACCACTGTCCACTTTTGCAGATTATGTAACAAAGGGAGAGAAAAGTTAGTTGGCTTTTCAAGATCAGGAAAACAGATCAAGGGGTTAGATTCACAACTTTCTTATTTCCAGGAATTGAGCTTCTACTGCTACGCTGGCTCTGTCCTGGATATTCTGCTTACAGTCCAAAGACTGCTACAAAGTCTTCCCTGTGTATAACGACATTTACAACACTGTTGCAATCATTTTTTTTTTTTTTTCTTATTGGTTTCTCTGTGAATTTCAGTAAATTCAGTAAATTCAATAGGAGCTGAATGTACATTAGTCCTTTGATTTTTGTTGTTGAGTTCATTCATCCTTGGTGTTAAGAGCACTGATAAAAATCTGTCTTCCAAAATGCCAGAACTGAAGTCAGATATTGGTCCTTGGTGAATTGTCCAAGGCAAATGCTCCTTGGAAAGTCTTATCAGCTAACTATCTGATGTAGTACATGGACCTGTCCAAGCCATGAGACACCAAGACATCAAATCACAAGTCTTGGTTAAATGGGCTGAATGGTGACAATATGTTGGATGAGACTTCCTTAAGCCAGTCTAGGAAGCAACCAAGTCCCAATAAAAGGCCAAAAGGTACAGATCTAATTCATCTAAAATTATTAAATGGATTATCAGCTAACTCAGTTCAAATTGATTGAAATTATGACTTGCAATAATCAAATCCCTTATGATTATACAGTGGGAGTGACAAATAAATTCAAGGGACTAGATCTGATAGGCAGAATCTCTGAAGAACTATGGACTGAGGTTTGTGACACTGTACAGAAGGCAGTGATCAAGAACATCTGCAAGAAAAGAAATGCAAAAAGGCAAAATGGTTGTCTAAGGAGGCCTTACAAATAGCTGAGAAAAGAAGAGAAGTGAAAGGCAAAGGAGAAAGGAAAGATAGATCCATTTGAATGCAGAGTTCCAAAGAATAGCAAAGAGAGAGAAGAAAGTCTTCCTCAAAGATCTATGCAAAGAAATAGAGGAAAACAATAGAATGGGAAAGACGAGAGACCTATTCAAGAAAGTTAGAGATACCAAGGGAACATTTCATGCAAAGATGGTCTCAATAAAGGACAGAAATGGTATGGACCTAACAGAAGCAGAAGATATTAAGAAGAGGTGGCAAGAATACACAGAACTATACAAAAAAGATCTTCATGACCCAGATAATCACGATGGTATGATCACTCACTTAGAGTCAGACATCCTGGAATGCAGTCAAGTGGGCCTTAGGAAGCATCACTATGAACATATCTAGTGAAGGTGATGAAATTCCAGTTGAGCTATTTCGAATCTGAAAAGATGATGCTGTGAAAGTGCTGCACTCAATATGCCAGCAATTTGGAAAATTCAGCAGTGGTCACAGGACTGGAAAAGGTCACTTTAATTCTAATCCCAAAGAAAGGCAATGCCAATACCATGCAGTTGCACTCATTTCACACACTGGCAAAGTAATGCTTAGGATTCTCCAAGCCAGGCTTCAACAGTACATGAACTGTGAACTTCCAGATGTTCAAGCTGGATTTAGAAAAGGCAGAGGAGCCAGAAATAAAATTGCCAACATCCACTGGATCATGGAAAAAGCAAGGGAGTTCCAGAAAAATATTACTTCTGTTTTATTGACTACACCAAAGTATTTGACTGTGTAGATCATACCAAACTTTGGCAAATTCTTAAAGAGATGGGAATACCAGACTACCTTACCTNTCTCAAGGCAAGAATACTGAAGTGGTTTGCCATTCCCTTCTCCAGTGGACCACATTCTGTCAGTCCTCTCCACCATGACTCGCCCTTCTTGGGTTGCCCTGTGGGCTTGGCTTGGTTTCATTGAGTTAGACAAGGCTGTGGTCCTAGTGTGATTAGAAGTTAGGTTACTTTTAAAATAAAAATAATAATAAGAAGAAAAAGAACTAACGCTTGTTGGACACTAATTCAGGGCTAGACACTGGTCTAAGAACTTCACATGTCAGTTCAGTTCAGTTCAGTCACTCAGTCGTGTCTGACTCTGTGACCCCATAAATCGCAGCACGTCAGGCCTCCCTGTCCATCACCAACTCCCGGAGTTCACTCAGACTCACGTCCATAGAGTCCATGATGCCATCCAGCCATCTCATCCTTGGTCGTCCCCTTCTCCTCCTGCCCCCAATCCCTCCCAGCATCAGAGTCTTTTCCAATGAGTCAACTCTTTGCATGAGGTGGCCAAAGTACTGGAGTTTCAGCTTTAGCATCGTTCTTTCCAAAGAACACCCAGGACTGATCTCCTTTAGAATGGACTGGTTGGATATCCTTGCAGCCAAGGGATTCTCAAGAGTCTTCTCCAACACCACAGTTCAAAAGCATCAATTCTTTGGCACTCAGCTTTCTTCACTGTCCAACTCTCACATCCATGCATGATCACTGGAAAAACCATAGCTATGAGGCAACTGCTCTGATTTTGTTCCTACTTACAGAAGAGGAAATTGAGAGACAGAGTTATCTTTGGCAAGATAGTCTGCTAAAGATCTCAGAGATAAGCAAGTAGTAGAACTGGGATATGGATACCAGCAGTCTGATTCCAGTAGCTATGTCCTCAACCATCATGTGACATGTATGGATGGATGGATAGACAGTTCGATAGATAGGCATCCAACCCGAAGGTCAAATCATCAAAATCATCTCATTATGAAAAATAAATAAGCAGCTCTGCCCTTAATCAGGTTGGAAGGACAGACACAGATAAAACCAGCTGCATATAGAAAGAAAGTATTGTTTCTTCCTAAATCATGGAGCAGGTGTAAAATGTCATAAAAAACTCTCCTCCTTGAGTGACCAGCTCTTCCTTCCAGATGATTCTCTCAACTCAACATTGTTCTATCCATCTGTTATAGGGAATACTCAACTGCTGAACACTCTTCGGCTCATGACAACATTCAATCCCTAGTTAATTTCCATGTATCCTAATCTTGCATCAGAAACAGCAATCAAATCAGAACTGTGAGACTCTCTTCAAAATTCTTCAGCAGGAACCAAATCCTTGTAAACCATGCTTCCTGTCTTCCCTTTTATTGAGGTTCATTCTCTTAATATAGCTTCTCTGGAATGCTCTCCCTCACTGCACCGAGTCAGATTTGTGTCTGGTGGTCTTGGCTGATTAGGCTTCTCTGTAGGTGGGTGTGTTCTTAAAGTGTCATTCCTTTGGCTTAAACTCATGAGCTTATTCACAGTGTCAGCCCTGAGAAGGGTCAGATTTGGAAACCTCACGAAAACCTTGAGAAAGAAGGGCCTCCTTGAGGGGCAACAAGGTTGGGACTTGGAAGGTATGTGTAAAAACTTTGTATTTTGTCCTCTGGTTGGCCTTAGTACTCTTTGTTTTGCCTTGTCTCTAGCACTTGAATCCTTCCAGGAATCATCTCAATTTTAGGCATCAGTTTCAATCTTGCCTAGGGCAGTTGCAACTGCCCTGCCTGAACTGATAATTATCTGTACCTCATTCCTTATGAAGTACCTGCATTAGTCAGATGGAGCTTCAGGATAAGAGTCCCAGCGGAGACAGCAGTGCCCTGGCTGCCGTGTGCAAGGCTGTGTTGAAACTTCTCTAACCTAGTGCAGCACAACCGCGAGGGACTGAACGTCTGTCCCAGCCTTGACTCCGTTGAGGGGAGGGCCAGGAAGGCAAATTGGGTGTGGGAAGCCTCAGTCTTGTTGCTAGAGTACTACTTCCAGAGCTCAAGTTCAAGGATTCTTGGTGCTTGGACAGCCACACAGAGTTCCCTGGATATCTGTTGTTCAGTCGTGTCCGACTCTTTGCGACCTCATGAACTGCAGCATGCCAGGCTTCCCCATCCTTCATCATTTTCCAGAATTTGCTCACTCATGTCCATTGAGTTGGTGATGCCACCCAGTCATCTCATCCTCTGTCATTCCCTTCTCCTCTTGCCCTAAATCTTTTCCAGCATCAGGATATTTTCCAGTGAATCAACTCTTTGTATCAGGTGGCCAAAGTACTGGAGTTTCAGCTTCAACATCAGTCTTTCCAATGAACACCCAGGACTGATTTCCTTTAGGACGGACTGGTTGGATCTCTTTGCAGTCCAAGGGACTCTCAAGAGTCTTCTCCAACACCACAGTTCAAAAGCATCAATTCTTCAGCACTCAGCTTTCTTCACAGTCCAGCTCTCACATCCATACATGGCTACTGGAAAAACCATAGCTTTGATTAGACAGAACATTATTGGCAATGTCTCTGCTTTTGAATATGCTGTCTAGGTTGGTCATAGCTTTACTTCCAAGGAGCAAGTGTCTTTTAATTTCATGGCTGCAGTCACCATCTGCAGTGATTTTGGAGCCCAAGAAAATAGAGTCTGTCCCTGTTTCCATTGTTTCCCCATCTATTTGTGATGAAGTGCTGGGACCAATGCCATGATCTTAATTTTTTGAATGTTGAGTTTTAAGCCAGCTTTTTCACTCTCCTCTTTCCCATGGACATACAGTTATTATAATTGCCTTTGTTGTTCACGGATATCATTATTAACACCTTTTACATTGGTACTGCATTTTTAACTTTTCTAAATACCTTCACGTAGGTCTTCTTTCTCACCTGTCTGATATACGTAACACAAGCGATTGTTCCCTTATTTTATAGTTGAGAAAGTCAAAGCCAAGAGAAGCTGTGTTACCTGTGTATATTGTTGACAGAGCAGAGTCCTAAAACCGAAGTCCCCTAACCCCAATCAATGTTCACTTTAATTGCTCACAACAGAGGAGACTAACACTGAATCGTGAGTGTTGGGGGTCACCTGAGCCTGGGCTGTCTGAGCTGTGGATACACCCAAAGATTAGGCCATCAGGTCTTAGTGGGAAGAACTGCCAGGATCAGGAACGGGCTTTTATTTCCACATCTCCAACCCAGAGCCTACCTATTAATCCCACCTCCAGAAGCCACCCAACTCCAAACAAGAGAATGCAGCAATGCCTGAGCGCAGGATATGTAAGTGGAGGTTGGGCCACTGCCAGCTGTCTGGGTAGGAAGGGGCGGACCCTGGCCTCCTGTAGGTGATTATGGGCACAAGAATGTGGAGAGGCCACTCTGAATCAGGCCAGGTAGGTCTCTGCCTTGTAGCTAGCTCTGAACCAACAGGTTCAAACTAGTCTGTGGCTTAGCCCACGCTTAAATGGGGTGGTGTTTGCAGTTCTTTTTTTTCCATCCCCACCCAAAATCAGGCTGTCTCACTGGGAGGGAAGAGCATGGACAAGAGATAGAGGTGGGGCAAATGTGCTTCAGGAAGGAGAGGGTTCTTGAGCCTGGAAGCTGCTGCTGTCCTCTGAGCACCAACCGCTGCGGCCAGCTTCCAGGTCCACAGACACTTGGCATCTTGACTGGAAGTGTTTCAGGCACCAGTGCTTTTTTTTTTAACTCAGTTCCACTTTCATGAATCCACCCTCACCCTTTCCTCTATTCTTCACATATATCCCGAGTGACCTTCCAAAAACACAGACCTGATCATGTCACTCTTGTGGCCCGGGACTCCCAGGGGTCCCATTGGGCATGCATGCAAGTCTCTCAGCATGGTCAGCCAGACTCTGCACGCTCTATAGCAGCCCACCTTTAGCTTCACCTTGCTCCACTGTCTTCACCAAGCTATGCTTAATTTCCTGGAAAAGATTATATGCTTTCCTGCCTCAGGACATTTGCACTTGCTCTTGCCATTGTCTGGAATATCCATCTTCCCCACCTCTAAATCTTTTCTCCTCTCTCTTTCCACTTACATGATTCTGATCTTCCAGATGTGCACTCAGTATCTTCTTCAGAGAAGTCTGCCCAATACTGTAGCCATGCTAGGTCTCATTGAAAGTGTTATTTGCTCAGTTATGTACGACTCTTTGTGACCCCACTGACTGTAGCCTGTCAGGCTCCTCTGTTCATAGAATTCTCCAGATAAGAATACTAGAGTCTGTTGCCATTTCCTTCTCCAGGGGATCTTCCTGACTCACTGATTGAACCCAGGTCCCTTGCATTGCAGGCAGATTCTTTAGCATCTGAGCCACCAGGGAAGCCCCTAGGTCCTGTTACACGTTCTCATTTTACTCTATTTGATAATTGTCATTATTTGCTTCATGTCTATATCATCCTTTGCTGGGGGGAATGCTCCATGAGGACAGGGAATCTGCTTATTTTACTCAGTACTGCATGAAGGAGTTAATTGTGTCCAAGTAATTGAAGACCTAATAGTCAGGTTCAGAAAAGATGTACTGAGCACCTACTACTTGCCAGGCATGATGCAACTTCAGATGCAATCTTTTAATTTCATCTCCATGAACTTCATGTTAGAATTTGGAGTTCCAGAGCTGAGGTTACTACATTGAGATGATGAGTATTAGACAAGCTCAATATGTCAAAAAGCACAGGTCTGATGCATAGCAGGTGTGCAGTGAATGGTTATTCGATGGCAAAGCACATTTGAAAAAAGCAACGCTCTACCAGAGAAGTCAAATTATTCATTTTACAGCTGAGAAAAAAGAGACAGCAAGGAAATGCTGTGCCTGGGATTGGACTCAGGCCTGGAGATGTGGATTCATTTGGTGTACCCACTTAACTCTACTGGCTTAGTGGGAACTCAGAGTGGTAAAGACCTTGGACTGCCCTGGAGGGATAGTAAAATTGATAAGGAAAGATATCTGCAGGGGAAACAACCTGAAGACTGATGTAACTCTGTGATTGGTGCTGAAGCAACAGATACAGACAGGAAATGGAGTTCGAAATTAGAGAAGGGAGAGATTCACATATCAGGGAAGGATGCCTCCAGAGCTAGAGAGGGAGGGAGGGGCATTTCAGGGGGTTAACTAGCAGAAGCAAAGGAAAAGAGGAACAAGTCAGTGGAGTGGGAACTGTGCAACCAGACTGAGTGTGTTCCTGAGCAGTGGGAGATGAAGCATGGGAGAAGAGTGGAGTGGTTGGCTAGTGGCCTGGGGTCCTGCATGGTACATGGAGAGGCGACTGGACTTGGCAGTGGGAAGTCAGTTGAGACTTGTGATCCAGGGAACAGCCTGAGGTGAGTGCAGTTTCAGAAAGATCAGTCTGGGAGTGACATGCAAGATGAACTGTAGCAAAGAAGAAAAAGCAAGAGGGAGGAGGAAGGATGGGCAGATGGTGTGAGGAGGGAGAGCTAACTCTTGCTGAGCACCTAGTAGGCCCTTCAAAACAGCTATCTCATGTAATCTTGTCAACAACATTGAATGGATTGTATTATCATCCATATTTTACAGGTAAAGATGCTGGAGTTGAAAGAGGTGAAGTGATTTTCCCAGGATAACTGAGCCAAATAGGAACATCACAACGTGCCTCTGACAGTGAGTCCAGTTAGGAGGTCATAACGATGCCGAAAACTCAACCTCTCTGCCCTGGTGCCTAATTGAACCTTGGAGACAGAGTTTTGGGTGAAGTAGAAAAGAATAGCTTCATTGCTTTGCCAGGCTAAGGGGGAAATAGTGGGCTTCTGCCATCAAAAAGACATGCTCCAACCTGGGGGCAGATTTGGTGAGTTTTATAGCAGTGGTTCTGGGGCAGGATCGCTGATAAGGATCAGGGTGTGTGCAGGGCCTGCATTCTTTTAATCTGGTCTCAGGTTGTCTCTTGAGGAACTTTTGTGGTTCTGAAGGCTATAGAACTATGACCTTCTTTCTGGAATGAAGAATGCGTCATCAAATAGTTCATCTTCCTTCTGTTGGGGGTTTAATTCTACACAAGAGATGTGTATCCCTTGAGGCAGAAAGAGGCCCTGCCCCAAGGCTGTGCTATTGTTTCTTGACTTGTTCTCCCTTGTCTTGCCTCTCCTTCCTTTCCTGATTAGCACCTGTTGAATCGCCCTGTGGAACTCCGGGAAGGTCCTGGAGCCTATTCCTTACACATAAGAAATGGGGGACACAAAAAAGTTTCTGTGCCTGGAAGCCCCACAGGGTCTTGCTTAGTTTCAGTAGGGTGATGGCTTTGGGGATTTTCCTGAGCAAAAATGAGTGCGCTTATCTCTGGGGCTTAGCTCTAAAAGCACTGTGGCAGGCATACTCTTAACAAGTCTAGCAGAGAGGTCAGGAGCAAACACAAGGTCAGTCTGGGGAGAAGCGTTCCATGTGGCTGAATCCAAATGGCAGCTGAACCCAAAGCAAAGTCTCAGGAGACGCAGTTAGAGCCAAGGAGTCAGCCTGGCCTGGGAGTCAGGACACCTGGGTTCTGGTCCTGGAAGCATCCCTTTGGAACGGTGGACTGGTCACTTAATCTGTTTCAGCCTCCTCATTTATAAAGTAAAATAAAAAATCTCAACTTCCTCATCTTCCATGTTTTTAGATACAAATGAAATTGTCACTATGGGCATTTTTGTATTACTGAGAAATGCTGGGCTGGTGAGAAAGACAGTTGTTGTCAGAGGTCAGGAGGTGATGGGCAGGTTAACCCAAGGCCTGAAGGGGGAATTTCCTCACCCAGGACTCTTGTTGAACTGTTGCCCTGAATTGGGTGGGTGTCCGTCATTAACTGTTTCTCCTTGACCAATCAATTCGTTGCCTATTTATTAAGCATGACTTTATTTAAACCTCTGTCCTGGAGTCTTGTTCCAATCCTTCTTTTACTTTTCCTATTCACTGTGCATCAAAAGAGGGAGTCAGATTAATCCATTGTGCTGTTAGTAAACTGAATTAAAAGAATCAGACATGACTGAGCAACATTGAACTGAACTGAGCTGAAATCTTGAGACAGATTAAGAGGTTCCTTTCATGTTTTCCCCAGTCCCTCTCCCTTCTCTGATGAATTCACCTTCTGTGACACATTTGTGTTATAAATGACAGGAATAGCCTATCTGATTGCACTGTAGAAAGAAGAAAAAGGAAAAGCTGTCACCAATTTTCACTGTTGGTTAACTTGAAAACATGATGCATTTTATTATGTGAGGATGAGGGAACCTAGGCACTGGCCAACACAATGCTTTGCAAATTTACATTTCACAGAAGAATGCATTCATTGGTGCAGGCCGGGCCAGCCTCTCCCATCTTGCATCTGGGATGGCATGGCTATGCACAGGCCCCAACTCAATCTGTCTATTGCCCATCAAATTCCATCCTCCTCTGGGCACCTTACCTTGTCCCTCGTCATACACACAGCCTTGCAAGATGGGAGCAGTCTGCAGTTTGCCTTCGTCAGATCCTGCTGGAAGCAAGGAGACAAAGCAGCACCCACTCGCTTCTGAATCAGAAAGGGAGAGAGTCCAAACGTTTGCAGCCCCTCCTCATCCCCTCCACAGTTCACCTCACTTGCTCTCTTACTCGCTTTCCTTTTCAGTCTGGGGAGAGAATGACAAGAATGCTTCCTCCTAGTTCTACAGGTTCTTCTCCTTTCTTCCCCCCTCCCCAGAGCCCCAGTCTTACAGCCCCTCTTCCAAGGCCCAGCCCCAGGGGTCAGGTCCTTCTGTTTGTGGGGAGGCGGGGTACAGGCAGGGCTGGAGCCAAAGGGAAGGGGTTGGTGCTGATACTAAAGGGATAGAGGCGGGTCACATGTATTTGCTCATATACTACTTTACTTTTAAAGGGCTGAGAGTTTTTCCATAGTTGCCCTCTTCTATCCTTGTCTCCAGCGTTATTCCCCTCAACCCCTCTTGCACATAATGTTGACTGGGGGAAAAAAAAAGCAAAACCTGAAAGTCGAGAGCTATGGTTTATTCAAGGACCTTATTGAGGATGATAGCCTGGGAATCAGCCTCTCAGATAGCTCTAAGGAATCGTTACAAAGAGTTAAAAGAAGGATCAGGTTACATAGGAGTTTTTCAATAAAACATACAAAAAGAAGAAAATAAAAAGAAACCAAAACATGTAGTTGAACATCAAAAAATCACTGCTAATCACAAAAAAACAGACATCTCAATTATTGATTTTAGTGCTTTTCTAAAATGCAAAAGTCTGGGCTCATTGTAACTATTCCTCTGATGTTCATCTTAACCATCCAGGGCCAGTATTCCATTTTATCTCTATTCTAAATTTCCCTCTGATTGCACTTTGGAGTGGCTACAGTGATGGATGGCTTGATGGTGGGCAATATCCTTTGTTTATTGAAATTGCAGAAAATATGATTTTGTCCAAACACACATGATTTTTAACCCTGTTTTTCTGCACCCAATTCCAATGTGTGTGTGACTGAGGGGTATGGATAACCCTGTGGGGCCCTCCCAGGTACAAACCCTTTCTATGTCCCTGCTTCATTGTTTGTAAGAAATAGGGTTCATTTAGCTTCCTTGACTCCGTGAGTTTCAAAGGGCAGAATCAAATAGTTGCTTACCAGGGAAGTAAGTTTTGTTCAGTTCAGTTGCTCAGTCATGTCTGACTCTTTGCGACTCCATGGACTGCAGCATGCCAGCTCTCCCTGTCCATAACCAACTCCTGGAGTTTACTCAAACGCATGTCCATTGAGTCAGTGATGCCATCCGACCATCTCATCCTCTGTCGTCCCCTTCTCCTCCCACCTTCAATCTTTCCAGCAACAGGGTCTTTTCCATTGAGTCAGTTCTTTGCATCAGGTGGCCAAAGTATTGCAGTTTCAGCTTCAGCATCAGTCCTTCCAAAGAATATTCAGGACTGAGTTCCTTTAGGATGGACTGGTTGGATCTCCTTGCAGTCCAAGGGACTCTTAAGAGTCTTCAACACCACAGTTGAAAAGCATCAGTTCTTCAGTGCTCAGCTTTCTTTATAGTCCACTCTCACATCCATACTTGAATACTGGAAAACCAATAGCTTTGATTAGACAGACCTTTGTTGGCAAAGTAATGCCTCTGCTTTTTAATAA
Organism: Aepyceros melampus; assembly: GCA_006408695.1. Lineage (NCBI taxonomy): Eukaryota > Metazoa > Chordata > Mammalia > Artiodactyla > Bovidae > Aepyceros > Aepyceros melampus. The sequence goes on from SJXQ01004536.1 coordinate 21,502, forward strand.
GCTGTCTAGGTTGGTCATAGCTTTTCTTCCAAGGAGCAAGCATTTTTTAATTTCATGGCTGCAGTCACCATTTGTGGTGATTTTGGAGCCCCCCAAAATAAACTCTGCACTGTTTCTACTGTTTCATCTATTTGCTATCAAGTGATGGGACCAGATGCCATGATCTTCGTTTTCTGAATGTTGAGCTTTAAGCCAGCTTTTTCACTATCCTCTTTCACTTTCATCAAGAGCTCTTTAGTTCCTCTTCACTTTCTGCCATAAAGGTGGTGTCATCTGAATATCTGAGGTTATTGATATTTCTCCCAGCAATCTTGATTCCAGCTTGTGCTTCATCCAGCCCAGTGTTTCTCATGATGTACTCTGCATAGAGGTTAAATAAGCAAGGTGACAATATACAGCCTTGACGTACTCCTTTTCCTATTTGGAACCAGTCTGTTGTTCCATGTCCAGTTCTAACTGTTGCTTCCTGACCTGCATACAGATTTCTCAGGAGGCAGGGCAGGTGTTCTGGTATTCCCATATCTTTAAGAATTTTCCACAGTTTGTTGTGATTCACACAGTCAAAGGCTTTGGCATAGTCAATAAAGCAGAAGAAGATGTTTTTCTGGAACTCTCTTGCTTTTTCCATGATCCAACAGATGTTGGCAATCTGATCTCTGGTTCCTCTGCCTTTTCTAAAACCAGCTTGAACATCCGGAAGTTCACAGTTCCTGTATTATTGAAGCCTGGCTTGGAGAATTTTGAGTATTACTTTACTAGCATGTGAGATGAGTGCAATTGTGCAGTAGTTTGAGCATTCTTTGGCATTGCCTTTCTTTGGAATTGGAATGAAAACTGACCTTTTCCAGTCCTGTGGCCACTGCTGAGTTTTCCAGATTTGCTGGCATATTGAGTGCAGCACGTTCACAGCATCATCTTTCAGGATTTGAAACAGCTCAACGGGAATTCCATCGCCTCCACTAGCTTTGTGTGTAGTGATGCTTTCTAAGGCCCATTTGACTTCATATTCCAGGATGTCTGGGCCTAGGTGAGTGATCACACCATCGTGATTATCTGGGTTGTGAAGATCTTTTTTGTATAGTTCTTCTGTGTATTCTTGCCACTTCTTAATATCTTCTGCTTCTGTTAGTCCATACCATTTCTGTCCTTTATTGTGCCCATCTTTGCATGAAAAGTTCCCTTGGTATCTCTAATTTTCTTGAAGAGATCTCTAGTTTTTCCCATTCTACTGTTTTCCTCTATTTCTTTCCATTGATCGCTGAGGAAGGCTTTCTTATCTCTCCTTGCTATTCTTTGAAACTCTGCATTCAAATTCTCCTTTGCCTTTCGATTCTCTTCTGTTCATAGCTGTTTGTAAGGCCTCCTCAGACAACCATTTTGCCTTTCTTTTTCTTGGGGAAGGTCTTGATCAATGCTTCCTGTAAAATGTCATGAACTTCCATCCATAGTTCATCAGGCACTTTATCTATCAGATCTAGGCCCTTAAATCTATTTCTCACTTCCACTGTATAATCATAAGGAATTTAAGTCATACCTGAATGGTTTAGTGCTTTTTCCTACTTTCTTCAATTTAAGTCTGAATTTGGCAAAAAAAGGAGCTCATGATCTGAACCACACTCAGCTCCTAGTCTTGTTTTTTCGACTGTATAGAGCTTCTCAATCTATGGCTGCAAAAAATATAATTAATATGATTTTGGTATTGACCATCTGGTGATTTCCACGTGTAGAGTCTTCTCTTGTGTTGTTGCAGGAGGGAAGGAAGGGATTGCAAAAAAAAAAAAAAAAAAAGGAGGAGCTATGAAGAAGCAATAGTGCAGCAATGGGGCACGTTCCTGGTTCTGCCTCAAGGAATATATGTACTACTATCTTTGAGTTCTTCTGTAGGTACTAAGGCTCCCATTCAGGTGGAGGGCGGTCAGGCTGAGAACAAGATTCCTGGAATGCCACTCTGTTATCTCACCACCAGCTAATCTTACAGTCTTCACACAGTGGAAGATAATGAAGACTCTGACCCCCTCCCCAAATGAGTGTCCTTTTAAAAACATTCATGGTTGAGCAGAATATTCAGAGTTAGTTTTTGGACACAAGTCCACCTTCTCCCAGCCTCTTTTCATGCCTACCAGCAAACTTTTCATTTCTCTCAGCACTTGTTCTCAAAAGTACGCACTTTTGAGTAGTGAGCAGTCAAACCTGAGATCAGTAACTTGGGGGCAGGAGTCCATACACCACCAAGCAATCTTGGACACCAACTGAATTACCTGCAATCACTTCAATTTTGAAACTGTCTACTTGGAGCTGAAACTCATATTTCGGCCACCTGATGCAAAGAGCTGACTCATTGGAAAAGACCCTCATGATGGGAAAGGTTTAAGGCAAATGTAGAAGGGGGTGGCAGAGGATGAGATGGTTAGATAGCATCACTGACTCAATGAATATGAATTTGAGCAAACTCCAGGAGATAGTGAAGTATAGAGAAGCCTGGTGTGCTGCAGTTCATGAAGTTGCAAAGAATCAGACACAACTTAGCATTTGAACAACAACAATAATCTGGAGATAGCATCAGATTTCAGAAGCTAAAGGCTCAGTCCTACAAGACTGCCACACCACTTCAGATGTCGGTCACAAGTCCAGGTTTTTCTTACCCCTGGTTATAAAATCGGAGCTTCCAGCGACCCCTTCCTTGAGGTTCCAGCAACCACTTTCTTGGGTTCTGATTAATTCACTAGACCAGCTCACAGAACTCAGAGAAACATTTTACTTACTAGATTCCTGGTTATTATAAAAGGATATAATGCAGGAACAGCCAGATGGAAGAGATGCACATGGTAATGCGTGAGGAAAGGGCACAAGCTTCCATATCCTCTCTAGGCCAACACTTTTCACTAATTTCCATGAGTTCACGTGTGGAAGCTCTCCAAACCCCATCCTTTTTGAGGCTTTTATGGAGATTTCATTGCATAGCCCTGCTTGATTAATTCATTTGCCATTGGTGTTTAAACTCAATCTCTATTTCCCTCTTCCTTCTCCAGAGGCTGGGAGTGGGAAGGCAGTGGGTGAGACTGAAAGTTCTGAAATGTTGCTGCTAACCATGTTTTACACCGGCATTCGTGACCTCTGGAGGAGAGGATTTCCATCTGGGGTCAGAGACAAGGCTTGACAATTTGGAGCTTTTTAGTAGCAAAGTTTTATTAAAGTATAATAGAGATAGGGAAAGCTGCTGACATAGATATCAGAAGGGGACAGAAAGAGTGCCTGCTTTCTAGTTTTTAGTAAGGTGTTTTATGTTTGTTCAGTTCAGTTCAGTCGCTCAGTCGTGTCCAGCTCTTTGAGACCCCATGAATTGCAGCACGCCAGGCCTTCCTGTCCATCACCAGCTCCCAGAGTTTACCCAAACTCATGTCCATCGAGTCAGTGATGCCTTCCAGCCATCAGCTCCTCTGCTGTCCCCTTCTCCTCCTGCCCCCAATCCCTCCCAGAATCAGAGTCTTTTCCAGTGAGTCAACTCTTCGCATAAGGTGGCCAAAGTACTGGCGTTTGGAGTTATGTTTGTTAGTAAGCTGCTAATCAGATAAGAGAGATACCTCTAGGCTGAGGGAGTTTCACCAGGCCCTTCTCCCACAAATTGCACTTTTGAGATAGGATGGTACAAGGTGTATCATC
>SJXQ01004536.1:33547-77915 GCA_006408695.1 Aepyceros melampus
TTTTTTTGGGCTCCAAAATCACTGCAGATGGTGACTGCAGCCATGAAATTAAAAGACGCTTACTCCTTGGAAGAAAAGTTATGACCAACCTAGATAGTATATTCAAAAGCAGAGACATTACTTTGCTGACTAAGGTCCATCTAGTCAAGGCTATGGTTTTTCCAGTGGTCACGTATGGATGTGAGAGTTGGACTGTGAAGAAGGTTGAGCGCAGAAGAATTGATGCTTTTGAACTGTGGTGTTGGAGAAGACTCTTGAGGGTCCCTTGGACTGCAAGGAGATCCAACCAGTCCATTCTGAGGGAGATCAACCCTGGGATTTCTTTGGAAGGAATGATGCTAAAACTGAAGCTCCAGTACTTTGGCCACCTTATGTGAAGAGTTGACTCATTGGAAAAGACCCTGATCCTGGGAGGGATTGGGGGCAGGAGGAGAAGGGGACGACAGAGGATGAGATGGCTGGATGGCATCACGGACTCAATGGACGTGAGTCTGAGTGAACTCTGGGAGTTGGTGATGGACAGGGAGGCCTGGCGTGCTGCGATTCACGGGGTCGCAAAGAGTCGGACACGACTGAGTGAACTGAACTGAAATGACTGTTGTTTGTAGTTGTCTGCGTTGTAGTTAATTTTTTAATGTAATGAATACTAGACACAACAGCAAATCACATAGAGATTGGAAGTACATCTTTCTTCCTCAACCTCTCTTTCTTTATCTCTCTTCAGCTGTTGCTGTGGCCTGGAGACCCGTGCATGACTCCTGCTTTTCCTGTTCTACACAGCCTCCTCTGACTACCTTGTCATATTTGATGACCACCCTCATTATTATGTTTCCCTTCTGAGTAGCAGATCCCCGGTCCACCTACCTGCAGACCGTGTCAACTTAGAATTCCCACAGCAGTTTCAAACTCAGTATTGTCCAAAACCATACCTCCAGCTTCTCCTGATCCTATTTCTATGGCACCTTCTTGAAACCCATCTGCTTGCCCATTCCAGCAATGTGAGAGTCATCTTGAACTCTTTTTCTCTTCCTCATTCTTTATAACTGGTCAGTCACTAATGGCTAATTTGATTTGGGAACATTCACAGAATTGATTCTCTCCTCTCCATCTTCACTGACTTATTTAAACTCTCGCTTTGGGGACCATGTGGATTGGCCAGCGGGATACTCATACCCACCACCCCCTTCTCCCAAGTGAGTGAAGTTGTTTAGTCGTGTCCGACTCTTTGCGACCCCGGGACTATAGTCCCGCCCCGGCTCCTCTGTCCATGGGATTTTCCAGGCAAGAATACTGGAGTGGGTTGCCATTTCCTTCTCCAGGGGATCATCCTGACCCCAGGATCGAACTTGGGTCTCCCGGATTGCAGGCAGACTCTTCACCATTTGAGCCACCAGGGAATCCCTTCTCCCAGGCTAGCCTCTCGTAGAGAGGATGAGGAAGGGATACGTTCAGCTAGAGGAGGTTTGTCTCATGGACTTAAAATGGAGACTGTTGGAGAGTGTCCAGGAAAGCTTTGCTTTCCTGATTAAAAAGGACAGGTATAGCAGCTGCTCCTCTTTCTTTCTCTTCTTCCACCTTTGACTGCTGACATCATGACTGTTACTGCTTTGCAATCACTGAGGGAAAGGCAAAGAGAATCTTAGTGCCCCCAGCTCTGACCAGTGCCAGTAACTACCTACCCCTAGATGTCTCAGTATGGAAAACAATAAACCTTGAGTTAAGCCAGAGGGGGTTTTTTACTTGCGGCCCAAAGAGTCCTTGACTGATAGTCCGCTACCTGGTTCCCCTGTTTAAGTCTCTCTGCAGTGTTCCATTCTTCACAACCTAGACTAGAATAACCTTTATAAAATGCAAATTTGATCCTGCTGCTTCCCTGATTAAGTCCCCTGCTGGCTCTCCACTGTAGAGGATAAAGTTCAGACTCCTTTGCATGGCACGCAGACCTTCCACGGTCTCCGGCTGCCTGTTCTCCCAGCCTCATCCCCTGGCACAGTACAGCACAGACTCGTCTCCAGGTAAACCACGGTCTTTCATGTTTTCCTGGCATGTGCTGCTGCTTCTGCCTGAAATACCCTCTTTTCTTCAAGTCTTTCACCCTCCTCTCTTAGAGCTCTATCTTTTATATCCTCATCCTTAAGGTTCCATTTCCTTAGGATTTTTTTTTTTATCACAGTCACATTTTTATTGTCTTTTCTTCTCACCAGACTATGAACATCTCTATGATTTTTCTTATTCATCTTTGTCTTCTCAATATTGGTAGAGGACTTGGATTCAGGGAATTGTTTGTAAAATGAATGAATGAATGCGTGCACTAAAACCAGGGGCCTTGATTCTCTCTGTCGTTCTATTTCTCATAATCGCATAGGTTCTCTGAAATTCATCTTCTTCATATGTAAAACAAGGGTAAATGATCTTACCTTGTTCTAGATCATAGGGCCATTTGGAGTGTAAATGAAATTATATGTTTTTGTCAGCTCTCTAATTTCAAAAGTAGCACTGACCTCAGTGACAGGCAGACACAGATTAAAATCCATGGATCTACTGATTTACATATTTGAGCAAGTTAGGCAAACTCTCTGAGCCTCAGTTTATTAAATTGGTAGAAGATTGTGTATAAATCTGTGGGGTTGTGATGAGGACTAAATGAGATACTGGGAGTGAGAATGTCTGGCTCATAATGGGGGCTCAGTAAATATTAGCTGAAGTGGAGGTAAGGAGGAGAGGTCTTCAACCTTGATGAGATCCCAGTTGGAATGCCCAGCTTCTGAAACTAAGCAGGGCCCTGTGGGGCTCTTGGGCATTAAAACCTTTCTGTGTCCCCTTGCCTGAGTTCCAAAGAACTGGTTCAATCAGTTGCTAATCAGGGAAGGGAGAGGATGCAGATATGAGCAGGGAGCAGTCAAGAAAAAACATGCAACCTTGGGGCAAGGTTCCGGTTCTACCTCAAGGGATATACCGAACGTCTTTGGGCTCTTCTGTGGAACTAAAATCTCCACCAAATGGAAGATGGTAACTACTTGATGATACACTCTCCTTTCCACAGAAGGCCACAGTTTGCCTGTCACCTGACACCAGGTCATCTCTGGATTGAAGGAATGTGAGCCCTTAATGATAGTAATTATCACGGTGGTATTTGCCAAACTGTCATTTTTCTATTCCCATCATTCTTTCTACAATCCTTGCCTGGAATTCTACTGTAACAAAGAACTGTTTTTTTTAACTCCACTTCATTATTTATTCAATCATTTATTTTTATCAGTATGGAATCATGACTATCTTTATTTTGTTGCTCAACTTACTCCACACTTGGCTACTGATAGACTTTTAACATTGGCTCTTTTGTCGTTCAGACATTTATTAAAAATAAATAAGAAAATGAGGAAGACTATAATGAGCCCTGTGATTCTGGACTGGAATTGGAGGTATCAGTATGAGGCTAATGATTTTTAACATATATACAGATAGATGAATGCAGACAAAGATACAGATGTGTGTATGTTCATACATATATTTTCTAACTCTTGTCCCTGAAAGGATCTGGAAGTAATGGGCACATCTAGAACCCAGGTCTTAGCTTCTAAATATCACTTTGCAAAAAGATAATCCACTGATACTTGATGAGGAATTCCAGGGTGAAGACAAGGAAAGAACCAATTGGCCTAAAACATCTTGTGGTGGTAAAATGTAAGGAAGTACTAAGAAAATGGTGAGGGTATGTCACAAAGACAGAAAAGTTGATGTGAATCTTAGAATTCCAAACAGTAAATGTAGAAGAAGGAATGGTAGAAATAGAAAAACGACAATTTGGCAAACAGCACAGTAGTAATTGTAATAATTGTTGCAGGCAAGTATCAGCAATGGATGCTAAAATTAATGGAAGAAAGTATGATAAGAAATAAGATATCTTATTTGCATAATCTCAGAGTACTTTTCCCCTGTGTTTCTTTTTCTGACAAGGAGAAATATCGCTCTTTTATACATAATATAGGTACTTGCTGTACTCAATATGCCAGCAAATTTGGAAAACTCAGCAGTGGCCACAGGACTGGAAAAGGTCAGTTTTCATTCCAATCCCAAAGAAAGGCAATGCCAAAGAATGCTCAAACTACTGCACAATTGCACTCATCTCACATGCTAGTAAAGTAATGCTCAAAATTCTCCAAGCCAGGCTTCAGCAATATGTGAACTATGAACTTCCAGATGTTCAAGCTGGTTTTAGAAAAGGCAGAGGAACCAGAGATCAAATTGCCAACATCCACTGGATCATGGAAAAAGGAAGAGAGTTCCAGAAAAACATCTATTTCTGCTTTATTGACTATGCCAAAGCCTTAACTGCGTGGATCACAATAAACTGTGGAAAATTCTGAAAGAGATGGGAATACCAGACCACCTGACCTGCCTCTTGAGAAACCTGTATGCAGGTCAGGAAACAACAGTTAGAACTGGACATGGAACAACAGACTGGTTCCAAATAGGAAAAGGAGCATGTCAAGGCTGTATATTGTCACCTTGCTTATTTAACTTATATGCAGAGTTCATCATGAGGAATGCTGGGCTGGATGAAGCACAAGCTAGAATCAAGATTGCTGGGAGAAATATCAATAACCTCAGATATGAAGGTGACACCACCCTTATGGCAGAAAGTGAAGAGGAACTAAAAAGCCTCTTGATGAAAGTGAAAGAGGAGAGTGAAAAAGTTGGCTTAAAACTCAACATTCAGAAAATGAAGATCATGGCATCCGGTCTCATCACTTCATGGGAAATAGATGGGAAACAGTGGAAACAGTATCAGACTTTATTTTGGGGGGTTCCAAAATCACTGCAGATAGTGATTACAGCCATGAAATTAAAAGACGCTTACTCCTTGGAAGGAAAGTTATGACCACCCTAGATAGCATATTCAAAAGCAGAGATATTACTTTGCCAACAAAGGTCCCTCTAGTCAAGGTTATGGTTTTCCCAGTAGTCATGTACGGATGTGAGAGCTGGACTGTGAAGAAGGCTGAGCACTGAAGAATTGATGTTTTTGAACTGTGATGTTGGAGAAGACTCTTGAGGGTCCCTTGGACTGCAAAGAGATCCAACCAGTCCATTCTGAAGGAGATCAGCCCTGGGTGTTCTTTGGAAGGACTGATGCTAAAGCTGAAAGTCCAATACTTTGGCCACTTCATGCGAAGAGTTGACTCATTGGAAAAGACTCTGATGCTGGGAAAGATTGGGGGCAGGAGGAGAAGGGGACGACCGAGGATGAGATGGCTGGATGGCATCACTGACTCAATGGACATGAGTTGAGTGAAATTCGGGTGTTGGCGATGGACAGGGAGGCCTGGTGTGCTGCGATTCATGGGGTCGTAAAGAATTGGACACGACTGAGCGACTGAATTCAACTGAACTGAACTGATTGTTCAATCTAGTATTACATATAAAGTAAATTCAGAATGCTAATCCATAAACATGAAAAACACATTCATCAAGTAGAATCTGTCACCAGCCTTTGCAACATATGGTAAAAATACTTTTTAAAAAATCAACCTTACTTAGATTAGTTCTTTTCTTCCTCATTCCTTTGAGTGTGGTTATGTTACTCATTTATTCCCATTTGGATCCTTCTACACTCTTACACTCCTCCTCCAAACACCACACACACACATTCTGGTTGTTACTACTTTATTATTTACATAGTAATTTTCTGGATATGTGAAACATTACCATGGTTCTAAAATAAAATCTGATCTATACAGAAAAGGCAAACTCAGCTAAAGTCCCCACCAACCTCACCCGTACTCCCGACCCTGTTCCCATTTCCGTGCTTTTACCACAGGTTTCCCACTCACCTTCTGTAGGTTCACACGAGTTTTGGTTTACCCTTCCTGTATTTCTTCCTGTATTTCTTTTCACACAAATGGCAGACACACATGCATTTTCTTAGCCTTTCTTTTCTCTTATATGAAAGGCAATATCCTACAGATAGAAAGACCCTTCTGGCTGCTGGGTGGAGAGGGACTGGAATGAGGCTCGGGTGGATGTGAAGAGAATAGTTGGGAGGCTGCTGCTGGGGACCAGGAGAGAGGCAGGGGCACACGTGCAGCTCCAGTGGTAGCAGAAAAGCAGGAAAGAGGGCAGGTTTGAGTGATGTTTTTGGAGGTGATGGTGTCATAATTTGGTGATTGATTACTGAGAGTGATGTCATGGATGATGCTTTGGTTACTGGCTGACGGATTGGATGGATGCTAGTGTGGTTCACGGAGACAGAGAACATTTAAAGGATCAGCTTTGGTGAGAGGTCTCCCATGTAGGTCTGTGTTTGGACATGTTAAGTTTGAAATGGAGCAGCTGAGGCATCACGTACAGCGGGGAGGTCTGAAGAGTAATTTCTCAAGCTGTGAATTCTGCCCTGATCTTGTGGACACTTAGGGCAGGAAGTGAGTGCAGAAATGTGGGGAGTAGGATCTAATTCCAGGGTGACACCAGTGGGGTGTTTACAGTTTAACCCAACCCTGACACTATCCACCCTGAGACAGCATCAGGTTCCACAGTCTGAGGGCTCAGTTCCACAGGATTTAGCCCTTCACGTCTGATGCCAATCCCAAGCCCAGCATTTCATCTGTGCTTCTGACTGCCTGGCTATAAATCAGAGGTTCCTGTGACTTCTTCCTTAGGTCCATTCATTGGCCAGAATGACTCACCTAACTCAGGAACCAGCTTACTCACTGGATTACTGTACACTACAAAGGAGAAGAAGGGATACCAATCAACAAACAGATGAAGTGCTGCATAGGGTGAGGTCTTGTACAAAGGAACTTCTGTCCTCATGGAGTTTGGGGCCTGGCACAGTGGCACTTGGAGGTGTTCTGCTTCACCAACCTGGGAGTTCTCTGAGACTCATCCTTTTGGGTGTTTATGGAGGCTTCATTGCTCAGACATGACTGATTAAATCATTGGCTAGAGGTGGGGCTAAAAGGTGGTTCCTGAGGTGACCAAGCCCTATCCGTAGGTTCTATAGGGACTTTCCAAAAGTCACCTCATTAATACAACAAAAGACACTTTTACTGCTCTCATCAAAGGAAATGTTTTAGAAGTTTTGTGACAGAAAAGGGGATGAAGACCAAATGAAAGCGAAAGTCACTCAGTCGTGTTTGACTCTTTATGACCCCATGGACTGTGTAGCCTGCCAGGCTCCTCTGTCCAGGGGATTCTCCAGGCAAGAATACTGGAGTGGGTAGCTGTTCCCTTCTCTGAGGGGGGAGGGGTCTCCCTGACCCAGGGATCGAATCCTGCATTGCAGGCGAATTCTTTACCAGCTGAGCTACCAGGGAAGCTCGAAGACCAAATATACATTTTCAATTAAATATCTCAATAGATACTCCAGTCCTCTGCAGAAGAACAAAAACACAAACAAAACCTTAGTAGTCACTCCAACTTCTTCTTGCAAGAGGCTGGCTCCTCAGAGCAGAGTGCCTGCCAGAGGATGTGTTCCAGCGGGTGAGGTCAGCGGCACGGGGCAGTCCCTGCCTCTCAAGGTGGAGGTGGGATGGTAGAAAATTAGGGGCTAGAATTGTGCCTGATTTCCAAGTCTCAAAGAAAAAGTCAGCTGCCATATCAGTAAACAAAGGATGTTGCAGTCATCAAGCTATTACATTACAGCCACCCCTGCGGGTGAGCCCCGAGGAAACTCAGGGTGGAACAGATGCCCGTCATCAAGCGGTCAGGCACATGCAGCCACCCCTCCCTCCAGTGATGGACCCTGAGGCAACCCAGGGTGAGAAAGCACAGGATACTGGTCCCAGAGAACTGAGGTGCATGGTGAAGTGGTTATTTCAATGAGCCCAGATTCTTGCATCTTTCCATACACAGAAAAGTGCTACCTCTTGAACTTGAGATACCTAGCTTTCTTTAACTAATGGTTACTCCTTGGAAGAAAAGTTATGACCAACTTAGATAGCATATTCAAAAGCAGAGACATTACTTTGCCAACAAAGATCCGTCTAGTCAAGGGTATGGTTTTTCCTGTGGTCACGTATGGATGTGAGTTGGACTGTGAAGAAGGCTGAGCACCGAAGAATTGATGCTTTTGAACTGTGGTGTTGGAGAAGACTCTTGAGAGTCCCTTGGACTGCAAGGAGATCCAACCAGTCCATTCTGAAGGAGATCAGCCCTGGGATTTCTTCGGAAGGAATGATGTTAAAGCTGAACCTCCAGTACTTTGGCCACCTCATGCGAAGAGTTGACTCATTGGAAAAGATTGTGATGCTCGGAAGGATTGGGGGCAGGAGGAGAAGGGGACGACAGAGGATGAGATGGCTGGATGGCATCACAGACTCGATAAACATGAGTCCAAGTGAACTCCGGGAGATGGTGATGGACAGGGAGGCCTGGCGTGCTGCAATTCATGGGGTCGCAAAGAGTCGGACACGACTGAGCAACTGAACTGAACTGAATCTTTTGATGTTCCAGCTAACTGGTCTTTGTTGCAAAAACTATGTCTCCTGCTTGCTCTCTTTTCTTTTCAGAGCAGTCTCTCTGCATCCTGAGCTTGTCTTCAATTTCATTCACCAAATAAAATGTAATTGTTAACTTGTGGGTTGTGCAATTTTTTCAGTCAATAGAAGTCACCCTAAAATGTTAATGATACCATATTTGGATTAACTCCAACTAGATGATATTCCCACAGCTCACAAGACCTATCTGGGGCCTTGGCTCACACGGAGAGCCCCTACCTTAAAACCAGTGGTGTCAGGGGAAGAGGAGACCAAACTTCTCCCCTTATCCACAGAGAAGGAGCTATCCGAAGGAGTCCCTGCTGAGCCCCTTGGGAGGAACGGAGTGGGGTCAGTGTGAGCTGGAAGCATAGATGCTGCAAGACTCTTGTGTTGTAGCCTCCCTCCTACACTTTTGGGGTGAAGGTAAGGAGGTAGTGAACACCGCAGTTTCCAGAGCTCATTTCAGTGGAACACCCTTTTCATAGATAAGAAATTTCTTGAGAAGTCTCTTGGGCAGATGCTTAGACCATGAGTACAGATGGAGGTGAAGGTTTCCTGAGTGCTTTGTAACATAGCAGGAGGGACATAGAGGGGAAAAGGGAGCCACTGGCGTGGTGGTAGGTGGTGTGCTTCACTTTAGGTCCCTTGGCATCTCGCACTCAATCTTCATCTAGAAACTCAGAAAACAACAAAAAGCGTAACCTTGGTTCTCCTTGGGAATCAGTAAGAGGGCTGGGCTTTGGGGACAGTGAGGGTGCTCCGGGGTGGGCAGCGTATGGGTTGGGAAGGCAGGCAGGCACAGGGAGGCCCAGAAGCAGCATCACAGAAGTAGAGGGAACACGATGGGGATCAGAAGTGGGAGGCCTGCTTCAGGAGCTTCCGGAAACTGGACAGGGGCTTTTGACTGTTTGGGGTTGAGGAATTTAGGTGCAGGCTAGGATTAATCCAGTCCTCAAGGGGAAACCCTTTGGCATCTAAATTACATGTGTATATGATAATAACATTAATAGATTCTATTTACTGAGCTATGTGCTAAGTATTTTTTAAATGTATTCTCTCATTTACTTCTATGGTCATAACAACAGCAACAAGCTTTGTTATTGCTTCTATGGGATTCAGTCCATTAAAACATCATTCTTTGTACTCCATTTTAAACTAGGTGACTTTTGAGCTTTAAAAAAAAATCCATTTCCGATTATTTTGAAATGTGGATACATGGTAAGTGGTGAATAAAGACAATGCTCCAATAGGCAATAAGCAAGAGAGAATGATGGCTGGGATTTAGAACATCATCTGTTTTTACTCACTTGCATGCTAAGTCAGTGATGGTGACGGTGGTGATGACTCCTGAAATTCATAGGCCCTCATATCAGAAGGGATTTGGAGAGGTCTTCCAGTAAATCTTCTTCAACTAATGAAAGCCTGATTCATTCCTGAAAGATGTCTACCTTATTTTACAAAATGCCCCAAGAATCTTGAAACCTCTGTCTCTTCCTAATTTTCAAAAATTGATTAATTTTTGGCCATGCTGGGTCTTTGTTGCTGTGCCTGGGCTTTCTCTAGTTGCAGCAAGGCAGGGCTACTCTGTGTCGGGGAGTACGGGCTTCCCATTGTGGTGACTCCTCTTGTTGCAGAGCATAGGCTCTAGGCACTTGAGCTTCAGTAGTTGTAGCAGGCAGGCTCAGTAATTGTGGTCCATGGACTTAGCTGTCCCTTGGCATGAGGAATCTTCCCGGACCAGGGATCGACCCTGTATCTCATGCATATGCAGGCAGATTCTGAACCACTGGACCACCAGGGAAGACCTTTTCCTGGATTTTAGCCAGAGTTCCCTTCCTTTATATGTTTATTCTTTTTCTTCATTAAAAAAACCAACAAATAACTATAGAATAGCACAAGGCTTCCTTCATAGCTCAGTCAGTAAAGAGTGTGCCTACAGTCAACCCGAGTTCAATTCCTGGGTTGGGAAGATCCCCTGGAGAAGGAAATGGCAACCCACTCCAGTACTCTTGCCTGGAGAATCCCATGGACAGAGGAGCCTGGCGGGCTATAGTCTATGGGGTCGCAAGAGTCAGACACAACTGGTGACCAAGCACACCGCCCATGCACATAGCACAGCATTTTGTATTTTTCCCCTGAACCACAGCAAAAGGAACTTAAAGAAAGCAGAAAGAAGTAAACTATATGGTCATGGGCAACAAGAGATTGATGATAAATAGGAAGCTGGGTTTGGGGATAGAGAAGCTGGAAATAACTAGTTCAGCTTTCCCAAGACAGAAACACCAGATTCACTATGATTGTTTTCAAATTCTGGGAACCATGGTGTGAGTAAAGAGTCACTTGGAGAGTCTGCCAAAACCTACTTGTTTCTTTGGACTTTTATTTGCAGCAAGATTTCTCTGATTTCTTCAGAGCTGGACTGGGTGAGATCTTGGCTTCCAGCCCTGTATACATTTGCTCCCTTTGAGAAGGGATATTACTATCACTTATTGAATATCTACACTATGTCAAGCACTGAGCTTTGATATTTCATATAATGTGTTCATCTCAGCCATCTGGAAAGGATTATTATTCCTACCTTGCAGATGAGAGCTCTGATGTTCAAAAATTAAAGTGTCACCCCCATGGTACCCTGACTGGTAAGTGATGGAGGTGGATGGAGCCCAGCTCCATAATCACTCACATGGAGATCATGGGGGCACGGTGTCTACCTGCTCCCTAGATTCTGACTGAGGCGGTCATGCTTTCTCCTGAGCATCTCCCTGGTCTCCTCCTCTAGTTTACGAACCTACAGCTTTGCATTCTGCCAAGGATGAAGTGGTTCATCTCACATATTTACACATATTTGAATCTTTACTGTCAGCTCTCACTCATAACATCAAGTTGGGCCTGTTCCAGTCTTTCCCTTGCCCTTCTTCCATGGGATGAACACTGACTTTTGCATACCTATTCACCCCCAGGGTGGCATCTGCCAGACCACACATTCCACTCTGGATGAGGCCACCTGAGAGCCATCTGGGCCCATCCCTTGGCCTGTGTGTAGGACAGTGTGTGTGCCTGAAGAATGCCCGGGGCGGCACACGAGCCATGATTCAGAGGGGTAGCTGCCAACACACCTGAGGGCACAGAACCACTCTGCTAGGCTGAGGAGGGGCCACCCCACTGGGCTGGGCTGAGGAGGGGCCAGCTCCTCTGTCTGGCAGATGGTCCGTTTTTGGTCAGACTGCACCAGGCAGGGTATAGTGGAGAAATAAGGCCATGTAGAAGCAGAGTTGTCACCGTGGCTTTTAAATCAAATGAATAGCTTTTACAAACTTCTGCCCAAAATCCTTCAAAAAAAGATAAGAATAACCCTGACCCCACTTCTAGCTCTTCCTCAATCAGTTCAAGCTGAATGAAGAGCAATCTTATTTGGAACAAGAAGATGGATACAATTCAGGATGGTGGACATCCTCTCTGAGTTCCCTCGACCTTCTTCAAAATGAGAACTGGCTTTGGATTTATTATCCAATTATTTATTGGATATTATTTATTTATCATCCAATTATTATGCAACCCTTGAATCCCAAAGACCATCCTTAGAGCAAAACATTCTCTTTGAAGGCTGAGGATATGGGAAAGCATGATTCTCCACAGGGAGGGGAGTGGGAGAATCTCAAACCGGGAGATTTGGGGAACTGGGCAGGATGGGAATACAGAACAGGAGGGCAGGCTGTGTGTAACTCTGCTGTGTCTGGGAGTGAAGCTGCCCTCCCCAGGAAGTGGGATTTAACAGGAGGTGCCCCTGACCAACCTATGTTAGTAACCTTGTGTTGGTGCCAGGCCCCCAGGTTCCTACCAAGTCATACTTTAGAGCTGGCCCCAAGCTTCCCTGTTTATCACGGAAATTAATAAAAAATAAAGTGAACTTCCTTCCGGTTGCATCTTAAGAAGCAGTTCAACCCAATGCATTGTGGTGGACCATGCAGGAAAGGCCTTCTCTCTTGGAGGCTGGGGTGGGGAGGTTCTGAGATAATACATGACTGAGCCCCTCATGGGAGACCCTGTTGGCTGTGACAGGGCTGGTTCTCACCCAGGGCCAGGAGCAAGGCGGTAGGCTTTTGGGTGGGTGTGTGTGTGTATGGAGTGTACACAGAAACTGTCACAGCCACACCTCACATGCACCCACACCCCACATGCCAGAGCAGGGCGCAGTCATTTGTTGTCCTTACCTTAACCCTCTCATCATTTTCAGAAACACTGAGCCTTGATGTGCTGGGTCCCTAAGGATATGGTCCAGAAATGCTCAGAACTACATGGCACATTTTCAACCGTTTCCCTTTACCCGTGCCCCACATTCGGGCATCGTGGACTCCAACCAGGTCACGTCTCTGAACAGTATTTATTTCCTAAGGGGAAGCACAGGCTATGTCCAGCTATGTCTGATCTTCAGGCTTGTACTCGTATGCCCACACCGTCTACCCACAGTACACTCTGGCGTATTTGCAAGTTGCACGACTTGGTCAGGGAATTTGCATATTTGCAAGTTGCACGACTTGGTCAGGGAATTTGGGATTAATATGAGTCATTAGACGGCTACTTTCCCAAATTGAATAAGAAGCCACAACACTAAACATGATCTTGAACATTTAATCTCTGCTTTTCAGAAGATACTTTAGAGCTTAAAGACCTTTCAGGTTAGACTTCTGCTGGTGACTGCCGGTCCTGAGGGTGCTGTGCGGGTGGACAAGGGGAGGGGAGGGGCCTGCAGTGTGGGCGGGAATGGGAGCCCCAGCTCTGATCTCAGCTCTGTCACTAATGGCACACTGACCATGAGTCACTTCCCTTCCCTAACAGGATTGGATTAGAGTGTCTCTACAGTCCCTCCCAGCTCTGACAGTCTATAAATAAATAATTAGCAGAGAATGTAATGTGCTGATTTTCCATAGGAATTGAGGAAATCAAAAAATAACTTGCAATCATGTAGACAAAGGCTTTCAAGAGTTTCTTGGTATTTACAATGTCTCTAGGCTTGAGTTCCTAACTCACTGTTACCCAGCCCTGGTTTCAGTCCTGTGCAGATGGGAGATCCAGAACAGGAAAAACAGGGATCTCAGAGTCAGGGTCTGTTGTAGTTTATTATTGAGTTTAACAAGCCCAAAGACAAGACCCTCCCCAGGGAAAGTGTGATGTGTAGACATTCATCCCACCTCCACAGACCAACGAGAGTGTCAGGATGTGTCTGATCTTAGGGACTAAGGGCAGTGAAAGAGGACCACAAACAGACTCCTTGGCTGTGGGCCCCTGTCCAGAAGGCCATAAGCAAGAGGGGACTCCAGCAAGGGCTGAGCCAGTTCCATCCACTGCAGGGATTCTGGGGGGCCCATGTTTCACATGACCCTGCATTTGCCTAATGTCACAGGTACATCTACTGTCTGATTTGACTATTTTTCTCAGGCTCAGCCATGCCTCTCCAATCAGTTCTAGGCTGAACTCTACCCGATATAAAAAAATTTTCAACCAGAGCAGAATTCTGAGCAATGACTCCTTGTGTCATATAAATAGCATCAGTGATATATACAGCCTATAATACACACACACACACACACACTCACACACACACAACCTCCTGTGGAAATACTCTTCAGGATCATTTGCACAGGCACTGAGGGCTTCCCTTGTGGCTCAGATGGTAAAGCGTCTGTCTACAATGCAGGAGACCTGGGTTCAATCCCTCGGTCAGGAAGAGCCCCTGGAGAAGGCAATGGCAACCCACTCCAGTACTCTCGCCTGGAGAATCCCATGGATGGAGGAGCCTGGTGGGCTGCAGTCCATGGGGTCGCAAAGAGTCGGACATGACTGAGCGACTTCACTTTCATTGGCACAGCTGCTCTGAATATAAATGTGTGGTCCAGTCTGTCCTCGAGAGAGGAGACCACTGGAGAGAAGCTGACCCTGTGCAGCTCCTGAGTCGTGCTCTGGGTCCCAGCCTGGGCAGTGGGGTGCGGGGAGGGGCTGTGTGGGTGGGGCTGGTGGCCAGCAGCCTACTCCTTCAGCAAGCCCAGCTTCTTCAGCGCCTCCCTTCTGTGTTCATCTGACACCCCCTTTGGGGAGATCCTGACACTGACACAGGGGGGCCGGGGCAGCTTGTCTCGACTCTGCCCTTGGTAAGACAGGCGCTTGGGGCCCCCCTCCTGCTCCAGGTCAGCCAGCTTGCCCACCTGGATACCCTCGAAGTCCTTCCCAGTGCCCAAGGAGGCCGGGCGTGGCCGGGAATTACGCAAGACACTGGGCGAGATCCTATCCAGGTAGGAGCCTTTTTCCAGAGAGGTGCTGGTTTGGGGGCTGGGAGACTTCTCGGCTGAGAGGTAGCTGCTAGCCCGATGCCTGACCGCTCCAGGGTGTTGGACTTGAAGCTCATCTGTCTGAGGCCAGGGATGCCGCTCTCCTGAAGGGTCAGCCCGGAGTCTGGCTTTTGCTGAGTCAGGGGACTGTGTGCCCGCACACCCTTCGGGACAGGAATTGGCGTGGATTTGGCAACTGGAGCTGTCCCCGGAGTGGGTTCCTGGGCGGGAACCAGAACCTTGCCTGGAGAAGGCGGCTGGGTCAGAGCTGGTGCTTTCCCGGGAGAAGGGCCCTGCGTGGGTGCAGGGGCCGGAGCCCTTCCGGGGATCTGAGCTGGGGCCGGAGACACGGCCTGAGTGCCAGTCTCCTTGAGCCTGACGAAGGGCCTGCTTAAGCGGAGGCTGGGCTCCTCCTGGTCCTGCGGCAGCCCCAGCTTCTCCAGCGCTTCCCTGCGTGCCTTCCTCTGCTCCTGCAGCGAGGACGAGGCGGGGCTGGGGTCCCCGGGCGCAGCCTCCGAGTGGCAGGACAGCCGGTTCCGGGGGTCGCTGTGGAAACTGCCTCGGCTGCTCTTCAGGACAATGTTTGGTGGCAATTTCCGGGGCTTAGGGGCCGTGAGGGGGGCCGGCCAGGCACTTGGATGGCCCCCTGACAGGATGGCTGTATCTCCAGTGCCTGCATCCTGAGAGGACACCAGGGGAGGAGGCCGAGGTGGCGCAGGTTCCCCAGTGGAACCTTTCTCACTGGCTTTTTGGGACATGGCCTCTGGAGCGGGCTCCCTGTTTCTCTGGGAGGTAAGTGATGGGTGGACCTGAGGCCTGGGGCTCAGCTCCCCTGCTCCTCTGGGCAGGCTGCCTTGCCCACGTTGTTCCGGCTGAGTGTCCTGGAAAGCCTCCGGTGGGGGGATGAGTGCTCTGTCCAGCTCAAGGGCAGCGTCTGGGGGCACGGCCAGTGCCTGGCTGGGCTCACAGCTCTGGCTGACCCGCTCTGTCTCAGGTCCTGAGACAAGTCCCTTGGGTCCCCCTGGATTATGGCTGTTAGTCGGGGTGGTGCTTTTCTGAGGTTCTGGTTTCTGCCGATGTGGATATTTCTGGGGAGGCTGTAGGAGCCAGACTTGAGGCCCAGGCTTTGGGGCCCAGGTGGATGAGCTGAGCTGAATGGAGTCACTCTTTTTGGCTCTGGTCCTCGGCCAGTTGCCTCCTCTGGATGTCCTATAAGAGTCAGGGGAACAGATGAAGAGTAGGCAGTGAGAACCCTGTTGTCAAGGGGAAAGAAAACACTTCCCATACTCTTATCTCCAAGTCACAATGGACGGGTTTTGTCTACTTGTTGTTGTTGTTTCTTTGTTCTTGAAGGACAACAGCTTTTATCTGGATATCATTTAGACAACAGATCAATCCTAGCAGATTTCTTTCAGCCAGGGATTAGCATTTCCTGGTGGCTGGGCAAAGGGCAGCCCAGACAGCTCTGTGCCCCTGACTCAGGCTCTTCCTAACCTCTACAGATACAGGATGGCTGGGATTCAGGACAGTCCCTCCTGCTGTCCTGGGGCTCCCAGGTAACTGAGTCCAGTGCAAGCACTGAGCTTGAACAGCATCAACAGGCGATTTGCTCTCGCCCCACCAGGCATCTGCCTTCTTCCACCTCCACTTCCTGTAAACACCTGGATGACTCTGTAATGGCCACAGCTGTCCCTGCGCCACGGGGTGATACGGGCTCTTCCCTTCCAGTGAGTAAGCATAAGCACCAGGCCCACTGGGCCAGGAAATCAGCCTGCTGTATCACCACAGAGAGTGGGTCTAACATATTGTCAATAAATATTGCCAAGTGTATGAGGTGACTGCAGTCCTAATACCAATGGGACTGTCTTCCTGGGATGTATGGTCACACTTACCTGCCATCTTTGTCTCCACCTCCTGAGCCACAACATCATTCCATACTCTCACAAGGCCCTCAAGACGCCACCCACTGAAATTAAGGGAGCCCCTCCCTCTTCTTATCTCCTGCAGCCTCATCCTCTGGGTCACCCAGATTAGCTCCCCAGACTGACTCAGGTTTTCCAGAGCCAACCACCCCCACCCCCGTCACTGTTTCTCTCTCCCACCTCAGTGGTCATACAGCTTTAGAATGTCTCCATAAGAGAGTGGGAGCCGGTCAAATCCCCTTCCCTCTCAGACTTTGATACTTCATACAAAGACACAAGAAGCTGTCTTGGACAATCCCTCCTTCCCTCCAGGGATAAGGCTTTATTCTAGCCACAAGTAGAGAGGAGAGTGCTTGTTCCTTCTTTTTGCCCATGACTCTTAGAGCAGAGGGCAGACAAGAGGGAAAGTGGCCAGGAAGATGTAGTATTTTTTTGGTTTTTCAGACAGTTTGTCTTACCCTGTGGGGCAGGCTGGGTTGTGGGCAGTGCTCGGGGACCTCGGGGAGTTGTGGCTTGCTCAGACTCGTCAGTGGACAGCCCGCTGTCAGCCTCAGTGTCCAGGGAGCCAATGGTTTCCTCCAGGAAGAGCAGACACTCCTTCTCTTCAGCGGACAGGAAATCGTAGCTGCTGTCACTCTGGAGTGAGGAGAGGGCGGGGGAGCTGTGACAGGCAGCTCTCCAGAAACTGGTGGGGCCCAAGAGCCACCCTGCCTTGGGGAAGGAATGCGGAAGAGCCAGACACCTGCCCACCATGCCACTCTGCAGACCTGCTGGAGCTGCCTCCTGAAGCCGCAAGCACCGGGAGGGCAGAGCCTGTCGGGCTGTGGTCCCCCTGGCACCCAGCTCCGACAGCTGCGCAGGCAGACTGCAAAGGGCTTTTCATTTGCTAAGTCCTGGGTGGAACGCTTACAGGCAAAGATTAGAAGGTCCCGGGTTCTAATTTTACTTTCTCTGTGTGACCTATGTTAAGTACTTCAACTTTGTGTGTAACATAATGATTTGATCTTAAACCTGAAGCAATACCTAAAATGGTATTGCTTTGAACTTTTCAAAGTACTTCTGCATCCTTGATCTGGCATGTCAAGGACAGTATAAGAACAAACAGGAAAGACAGTCAACTACTCGCTGCCAGGCCAATAGGAACAGTGGCATGACTAGTCACAGATAAATTCACTAATAATTTATACTTGACTTTGAAATGCATTCCATGCAGAATTTTTTTTCCCCTTGTGTATTTACTTTCCTGATGGCATTTGGCTCTGGCTAACATTAAAAAACAGTGTGTATTTCTTAAGCAAATATTAACTTAAGGGAGGAAGGTGGACAGACTGGTATGGGGAGAGGGGAGAGCAAGTTAGTATTAAATATTATGCAAAAATTGAGATACATGTTTTTATTATGAAAAAGCACACAGGCATGTTTGGAAGAACAGGTTATGGCCATTTCAGATGCTTACTGCCGTGTTCTGCAAGGCCAGGAAGATCCATGGAATAGTTGTTCTCCAAAGTTGAAGGCTGAAGGGAGGACAAAAAGGGCAGATGGGAATACAGGAGATTTGGCCTGAGTCCCTTCTTAGCATCTCTACTCCTTTTCCTAATGTTTGAGTCACTGCAGAGTTATATATTCTTCAGACTCATTCAGATGGCCAGGAAAGATTTTGAGAAAACCCTGAAAATATCTCAGGCGGAGGGGAAATGGTTGTTGGAATGACTTTTCCAGTCCCTCGGGCTCCATAAGGAGTCATCTGTCAGTGGATTGAGGAAGACCTACATGTCAAGGGACGTCCCAAATAGAGCCCTTAGAAGCCTTGATGCCGGCTCCAGAGGTTCTGTGAACAAAATCTTCTTTAGAGCCCTCTTCTTTCTAAAATAGTCTTGCCAAGACTCCAGCTCTGAATTTCTCCTTTGTGGATGATTCATTCTGACAGCCTTTCACTCCGGCCACATTCTGTGTCCAGTGCTATGTAACTATTCATGTTGGTCTCTGCCTAACAGACAGGAAGCTATCTCTGTTGCCCCATCATCCAGGGTCAAAAAGAAATTCTATACAGATTCTCTGCACTTTCAGCTTGTGTGCATTATGCGCTGCTTTTTCTACCCCATTTTTACATATCAAAACTCACCAACTATATTAAACATCTTCAACATTCAGTAGAGGTCATTATGATCTTTTAACTTTGAAATATCTCTACATATAGGAATAGGGCAATAAAGTACACATTATCAAGGGTTATCATGTATATGATGAGTACCCGTAACAAAAGAATGCTTACATTTGGACACAGGGCAGACTTATTTTTTGACACCAATCTTATAGTAATTGAGATTTAAATCCATGCTGAGAAAAACTACAATTTATTACATGTCACAAATAAACACAATGATTTTGGAAGATTCTCAATCTCTACTTACAGACAGGCTATTTCTTTTCTAGATAGAGGCAGGTACTAAATGCTTTACATGTGTTTCATTCATTCCTCTCAAGAACCCTATGAATTTGGTATTAACATTATCCTCATCTTAAAACTGAAACTTGGAGAAATAGAGTAATTTGCCCAAGATCACGGAGCTTCTAAGTAGAGAACCCAGATCTGCTTGGCTCCAGAACCCAGGCTCTTAACTGCTCTGTGCTCTTTGATCTTTGTGGAAGACTGAAGTGAGGCTGCTCATTGCAGAGGACTTGAGGAATCCACAGGGATCTACATTCTGTTTCCACTGTGGCCTGAGATCACTGACCCATTCTCTCATCTCAATTAAACTTCCCAACCTAATGAGAACTGGGAAAACGTCTCATTTGTCTTATTACTCTCTGGGGTTGTCCCACCCTGTTCTCTTTAGAAGCGGGGGTGACTCAGAGGCAAAATACTGCCTGGTGTGCTTCACTCCCTGACGAGGAAGATGAAAGACAAGGAGCAGTGAGCAAGGACGGTGGTGGGCAGGGCAGGGCAGGGCAGGGCAGGGTGCAGAGAGCGGGCCAGGCTGCAGACAGAGAGAGTACGTACAGATCCAGAGCGGGTGGAGGTGGTGCTCATCATACTGTCGCAGCTGCCGACGCGGGTCGTGGGTTCCAAGCCAGGCCCTGCTGGCCACAGCTCTCTCTCGGGCATCGCCTGAAGCAAGGTGCAGGGGTGGTGAAAGGGGCTCCCAGAGGGGAAGTGAAGGGAAGTGAAGAATGTCCCAGGCTGGGCCTGAAAAGAGAAGAATCAAAGCCATGTGTGAGCTAGCCAGGCTCCAGCGAGGCTCTGCCCAGGCCCTGGAGCAGCATGGCGCCCGGGACACCAAGCAAGCAGAGAGCTGGAAGGGGCCATGCTCAGCCATGCCCAGACCCTGACCCCCAGCCTGCACCATGGACACACAAGCTGGACACACACATGCAGGAGGACGGACTTGGGTGGTGGAGAAGCAGTTCAGCAGAAGGGAGACTCCATCATTTCTCTTAGTGACTTTTTTTCCCTGAACCAGGGAACTTAACCTAGATTTTCATTACTAGCATTGGTATTACAGGGGTTAAACCTTGGGTTCTGGAGAGTAGCTGGATCTGAGTTCCAATTCCAGTTTCAACATTTACAATGATGTGATTTGAGGCAAATTACTCTGAGTCTGTTTTTCCTCATTAAATAGGGTTAATAATAAGATTAAATGAGAACAGTTAGCACAGTTTAGTTGGTAGTAAATTAGCAAATGCTTAAGGAATAAATGAGTAACTATGACTGTTTTCATAACACGAAAAAGACAAGATCCAACTTGGATCAAAGTAGACTGAAGCAAGGGAAACAAAAGTTTTTTTTTTTTTTTTTAAAGGAACAGGGGCATAATAGTACCTACCTCAAAGGGTTGTCATGAATTTATAATGAGATACTCCATTTAAAACACTTTGTGCAGTGTGCAGCCCTGTAATTGTCAGCTGCTACCATAGCCATGTCATCAACATCATCGCGATGACTCCCACCACAGCCACCATCATCGCCCAAGTCTGGGAGGTGTGTGCACAGCACCCCAGTGGCTGACACAGACCTAGTTCCTCTCTCATGCATCACCCCCTCTGAGGCTGCACTTATTCCCAGTGAGATTCCCTAACCTGTCTCAAATGAACAAGAGCAAAGTCCTAGGTAGCTTCCTTCCAACTCCAACTCATAGGGAAAGAACGGCTTCAATTTCATTGTGCCAACAGAAATAGCAAAGGAAGGTTAGTGCCATCTATCTTCAGGAAGTCCCGGGGGTTTTCATATGCCTGTTCGTGGGGAAACTCCACCACAGTTGGAAAGGCCAAAGGTGACTCTTCTATGTTAACATGGAATTCTAGAAGAATTAAGATTAAAAGACAGTTCCAAGATCAAGAACGGACATGGGGAAAGAGTTTAGAATTAGAATATAGTTTGCTGGATTCTGAATCCATGTTTTCCTCACAATGCCTTATCTTATTTTCTACTATCTTTCCTATGCTCCCAGTAAGAGGAAAAATGTCTTGGAAATCTGAATTTGATTTGACATCTTGAGATTTGGGGTTCAGATTCTAGGGCAGGTTGTCTTTTCAGCCTGTACCAACAATTGCTTCCAATGCCAAAGTTAGGTTTGGGCTGTGCTGGGGGAGTCAGCCTGCCAACCACCTCGAGGCCTCCCAGAGCTCCTTTCCTGCTGGGGAGGAGGCCCTCAAGTGCCACAGGCAGGGAGGGGCAGAACAATGGAGAAGGGAGAGGGACGATCCCTTATGAGCAAGATATGTGTAGTTCATGAGGGCCCAGAGCCTCTTAGGAGAGACAGAGGGGACAGAGATGAAGTACAGTGATGAGCCAACATGGATGAAGATAACTCCCGGGTCCTCCTTCACTAGTTCCCCGTTATCCAAAACCCCAATGAAACAAATGCGAGAAGTCACGCGAGATGAAGTTTAGTCACCTCAGCTAGCCTCTCCATTAATGACTGACCAGGTCACTGACTTCCAGAAGTACTAACTCATTTCTAACATTCTGTAGGGTTGAGACCAACAAAGAGAATCCATCTCTCGTCTCTCATCCATTAGCCTAGGCACACAGAAGGCACTCAAACAATGCTAGATGAAGAAACTTGTTCATTCTGGAGTCTACTGAGTTGCACTGTTGGAAGATCTTTTTGGCTTCTACACTATTACTGCAAGCTCTTCTTCAAATATTTTATTTCCTAGAAAATATGTGACTTCATGGAGTTTTGGGAAACACTTTCAGTTATAGTAACATTTATTAGCCCCCAGGAGGCCCAGGGCATGCAAAACTTTATTAAGACAAAGATATGTTTCCAAGAAGTCAGTGTAGATCCAAGGGTCTGTTTCATTGGCTCTAACTTTCCTATCTGTAGCATTGGGGCAGTAACTGTTAGAAGTGACTCACTGTAATTAATGGAATGTTCTCTGTGAACAGATGAGCAGATGCTGCCTTTTCCTTTCAGAGAAAAATGACTGCCTTGTTCTTCCAAGCATGCATCGGACTTTACAGGGGTTTGCTAGCCTCTCCTTCCTCCCAGGGCAGCCTCACTCTCACTTTGGAACCAAGGATGGCTTGAAGCAGCTGGAAGAGACAGAAACAATATGAACAGCACTGCTTCAAAAAACACAGCAGGGTATAGTTTATAAAGTGCTTTCAGATATGCTAATTGAGTTTTTTTTTAAAAAACTGCTAGCTTAGGCAGGATGTGACATTTTCTCCATTTGACAGCTAAGAAAGCTGGGGTTCTTTCTAACCCCTTCCTATGGGAAGTATGAAACAATCTATATAACTGCATGTGTGGGACAGCCTATGGCTCCTAGCCCTTGTAGAGGGTATCACAAAGGCTTTCCGCACACAAGAGGGCCATGTACCGAAAGAAGGGCCATTGGCCACCCTTGGTTAAACACTGAAAACCCCAGGAACATTCCTCTTTTGATTCAGCTTTATGCATCCAGGTCAGCTTTTTGTCCCAACAACAGATATTTCCAGAGTAAAGAAATGACATTACATGCCGCTGATGCTCAAGTAAGCACAACAGAATCACCACAGAGATTAACCTGAGCCTGAAACCAAAGCTGAATGAGCCCCAGTGTGCTTGCACCTCCTCTCCCAGTGTTCTGATCCCCAAAGTCTGAACTGTGAAGACGTCTTCTCTTCTTCCTGCTCCCTCTCCTTCCCTCACCAGGCTGACCTGACCTGGATGCTGCATTTCCTTTCACCAGCTTTACAGCCTTGAAACGTGGGGGCTGTTTCAGGTCGGCCATTGAAATCTGAGGTATTTCCACTTGATAAGCGGAAAAACAGGCACAACACTCAAGGTGAGAGTTTGTATCTTTGAACACTTGACCTCTCTGGGCAGCTTGAGGGGAGAAAGGAATGGATTAAGAGATGTACACAGCCTGTATCAGGGTCACCCGTGCAAAGGCATATTAAATATTAACTACTCCCTGAAGCCAGCCAAGCCTTGGAGGAGAGTAAAAAAATGGCATGTGGCATTCTGGCATCTGGACGGGGTGGGGTGGGAAGAGGGCTTCAGCCTCATTCCTATTTGGTTTCTCTGTACCTCCTGAACAATCTGAAGGCCCCCTTGCTACCTTCCTCCCATGAAACCACCCCAAAATCCTCTAGGAACTCATCTCTCTCCCCAGCGGTCAAAGAGATTTCCTATCTCCAGGTCTCCTGCTGACCTTGGGCTGGAGAACATCCTAAAGAGGCCAAGAAGACTAAAAGTTGCGCTGTATGCATATCCCTCTCCACAAGCATATGGGCAGGTTTCCATGGAAGTTTAGGCAATTATATAATTGCTTGTTTCACCAGTGGATTTGAGAGAGAGTGGGGTGGAAACATCCCGTGTGCAGAGGAGCTTTGCTTGACATCGCAGCTCATCTTTATTGCTGACAAGGTCCCCATCTATGGCAGCCTTCAGTCAGTGAGCTTGGCGGGCTGGTTCTGGGGTGTGGGCTGAGCTAGAGCCTAAGGGTTCAGGTGCCAGGAAGAAACCCAATATATTCATTCAGGGCTTGCATGCCAGGCTCTGGGATCCTGACACTAGAGCTTCCCACTTCCCTTTTTCTGGAAACAGGAGGAAAAGGCATGAAGTTAAGGAAGAGTGTTAACCCCCACAAGCTAGATGACGGAGAGCTGACTTGTTACTCTGACTTGACTTCTACACCCAGTGTCCCTGTGTGGGGAGACCCGCCACACATACTGCCAACCAGGACACCTGAAGGAACGCAAAACAAAACCACAGCAGTGGTCTGGCTCTCCTCTCTGGACCCTGCCACACTGCACCGGCCTGAACCCCTCTCGGAATTCCTACTAGACTTGACATGCTATGGTGAAGTATTAACGGGGTGGGGCCCTGGCACAGTTGAGTAGCTTCCATTTTGCCAGTCCTTGTGTCTATTAACAGGCAAAGTAAGAAATTTAATGAGGTTGAACTCAAATAGGCTTGACTCTGCAACCAGATTATCCGTGGGTTTCCAAAGATGAGCTGGTAACCTGACTTGGAGTTTTTCCAATGTAACCAAACCTCACATCGCCTTACAAACAACCTAGCATGGCTCACACCTTACACACCCTTCCACAAGGAGCTCCATTCTCTCTCTCTCTCTCTCTCACACACACACATTGAACACACACACACTGCACCTTTTATTTAAATAAAGATAGACATTGAGTTGATAAAGCTATGGGAAATTTTCTTGTTAGAAATGCAGTGGAAAACCAAAGCACTTTTCCTCCCCTGGGCGATTTTCCATTTCTACTCCGTCTACTCCAACTATTCTCTTCCAAAATCACAACTCAATTTCAATTGCGCAGCGATGGAGATTTCTAAAGCAAACCTGTATTCTTTTCTTGTTGCCTGCACAATATGCTTTATCCAACCTAAACAGGCAGATGAAAAAAAGAAATAAAAAAAATAAACAAATGCGTCTCAGCGCCGGTCTCCAGAAAAGCACTGCCGTCTCCAGCTATCAACCTGCTCTGGTGCACTACTGTACTCAGAGAGTTGAGGAAGAGAGAGGAAAGTCCCCCAGCTGCGTTATCAAGGGCTCAACTCTGCAGTTCTGACTTCCCACGAAGACCCAGACTCTTGCTGCAGAGTAAGCAATAGTTGGTTAGTAATTAACTCACCTTCAATGGGCTGGTGACTGAAGAGAGGAAAAGAAGAGAGTACCCTCGTGTTACAAAGGGCAGAGACGGAGACAGACTGCGTGCCCGCTCTCCTAATGCTTTCTTCTTTTGACCTCTTCCTGACTCACCTGGACAGGTAAAGGCTTCACCCGCGCGGCCTCACCCCACCCTGCCCGACTCCAGCCAATCCCAGGCCTCCCTCCCTCGTCTGCTTCCAGCTGTTTCTCCGGGGAGGGGTGGGCGGGTCGGCTCTCTTGGCCAATCGCCTCTGGCCCTCCTTCCCTGCTGAGAGCCAATAGAGAGCCTTTAACCGCAGCCGAGGGCCGGGAGGCGGAGCCGCTAGTTTGGGCTGAGGTTTGGACGAGAGTTGGGCTGTTATCCCTTCTAAAAACCTTGATACAGAGACAGGCAGTCCACTGGGCAGTGTGCTTTTCCGTGCGCCTGTGTGAAGGTTGAGTTTCTATCTGTAACTGCCTTCTTCCTCCCGAAGTATTCCCCTGAATTCTTCAAGGTAAAAATCCTTTGGGACCAGTTTTGCTAGTCGCTTTTCCAGTCTTTCAGAGTCACTGTCGTCCTTAAGTGTTTTCCCAGCAGCTCATAATCCTAGCAGCTCCACTCAGGACCACGGGTGAAGGCGTCTAAGGACAGGGACGCTGGCGCTGAGACACCGTGACAAAGACCTTCTGGGGGAAATAAAACTGTTTTCTCTCTCAAGAGATCCCTATTCTGATGAAAAAACGGACCGGACAGCCTTGAAGGAGAGAACATGTACGCTGTCGTTTGGGTCTCTGGTCTTTTAGCTGTGTGTGGAAGGTAGCAATGAATATGAAGAAATAAAAACGAAAGAAGCTACCAGTCAGTTCTGCTACTCCTCTCTCCTTCCAATGGCAGATTTCTGGCACCTGTAGTTAAAAGATCCGGAAGAAAGTAGGGCGAAGATAGTAGGTGAAAAAATCCAAAGCTTTCAGGAAGGACTCTTCCTCTAGGAATGGCAATCACTTTCACCAGATATACCTTTTGCATGGAAACTGGATTTTCCTGGATATATGTTATCCTCGATACCAAAGGGCAGGAAGAAAAACTAAAATCAATGCACATAGTAATTGCCAACATTTTTTTAAAGCTCTTGCTATGCACTGGGAATTGTGCTGTGCTAATCATTTTCATACATAATTTCATTTAGTCCTTATTTGAAAAGTAGGCACTATTAATATACAAATTTTTACGAAGAGGAGAAATGACTTGCTCAAGATCATGTGCTAGGACGTGGCAGAGCACGGATTTCAACTCAGGCAGTATGATGTCAAGTTTGCCTTGTATTAATATGATGCCAATCATTCTCTATTTTGGAGAAAAATCCTAAGGAGGAAATGTGAAGTACACAGATAATGTGCAGGTCTAATTCTAATAACTAGATTCACCCTTCTTTACTCATTTCTGTCTTGTAGCTCTTTCTGTCCTTTAGAACAAGAATAACACACGGCTTTCATCTTTTCCCTGTGTGATCTCTGCAAGTTGTGATCATTGCAGAAGGGCAGTGATCATGGGGCTTAAAGTACAGAAAAGGCAGGGCAGGACTAGTGAGGAGAAAGGAGGTTTGAGGAAGCCTGGAATAACTCAGCACCTATCAGTGCACGTGGATAACAGAGCTGCCTGAGCATTTAGTCAGCTGACTGATGATCTCTCTTCCTGATGTGTCACTCAAATATGTATGATGTCATAATACTAACAAAACAGGAAGGGCATCTCCAAGTCAGTTCAATGCAACTAGAGTTACACCCAAGGATTCAGTCACTGAAGCTGAGCCAGCTTCATAGGTGTGCAATTTGAATATTTGCTAAAAAAAAAAATGCATTGCCTTAATGAGCATTAACCTCAAAGATGAGAGGAGGCATAGTCTTGTTTGTGAGCAGTTTTTCAGTTTATAGTAAAATTAGAATAATTAGGAAGAGCCCCTATCTCTTCCCAGGTAGAGGTAGGGACATAGACAAAATGATCTTACTCTTGCTCTCTTTCCTTTTTTAAAAAATTTCTTTTTGAAAATTATGAAATATTTCAGATACTTTGGCATAACAAACAGCACTGTACCTAATAGAACATTAACATTACAGTAGAGGTTGCTTACAAACTTTGCTCCTCCATTCCTTCCTGCCTCCTCAAAACAGACATACAGTCCAGCTGAAACAAACTGCTGTTCTGAATGTGGTGTTTTTCATTCTCCATATCTTTAAATGTTTTCCTTGGAATCTTGCTTGGTTTTTCCTTGCTTTCTTTATTTGGGCAGGAGAAATATCAGGTCTCTGAGTTTCCAAGAGAACTGGGAAGGAGGTCTGGACTATGGGAAAGAGGATTTCCAAGGTTAGAAGCACCTGAGAGACTAAGGCTCCGTGGTTGATGTAGGTCATCACCTGAGAGGAGTGTATGTTGTTTCTTTGTATGTGAATTCCTGTTTGATGACCTGACTGTGGAATCTAATTATAGTCCAGCTCCCCTGACTCATCCATCTCCTCACTTCTCCGTCCTTGCGTGGTGCTGCGGTACAGTCATCTTCTCCACTGTCAGAAACTAGTTTATTTCCTTTTTCAGTACAGCCTCCTCATTGAGGAAACTCACTCTTTCCTCTTTGGGCTCATTATAAAGTTGGACTGTCTGTAAAACACAGTGGACCTCCATCTAACCATTCGTGATGCGTACTCATTCACATTACAGTCACATCCTAGCAGTGCCTTTCTTCTCCTTTTCCTCTCCAAAGGAAAAAAATAATGAAGTCACTCTGAACATGTATAGTGGTGTGCCCACTATGTTCATAGTATAGGGCACGATACTCCATGTTAGGTCTCTGAAAGTACTTCTGTCGGGGAGAGAGAAGGTTTTATTCCTCAAGTAGTAGCTAGAACTTGCTTTCAAGAGAAAATAGTTGGGAAAGGATTCAGATGAGGATGATTATAATTTGGCTATGAGCCAAGGAATTGATAGGGAATTCCATGTGGAATTAAGGGATCAAGGAGATCACCAAGTTCTCACCAAACTGATATTAGTGTTAAGCCTGAAATAATTAGATGGGAGCCAAAAGGCATAATTAAGTGGATTTGGATGAAGTTTTGAAATGACTTAGTTGCTAAATAATTGCTCATAGTAACTTTTTTCCGGCTTAGCCCACCTACCACGAGAACTTAGAGGATTCAGTAGTCCTTTTCTTCCCAGGACTAATAAAAGTTTGGGGGCTGAGATCATCTGGTAGCATCAGTGAGTTTTGTAAGGAATGCCAAATCTTAACATGTTCGAAATGGAACCTATCTTAGTCTGCCCTCTCTGCTCTATCCCCACGCCAGCTAACTGCCTCAGCCCGACTCAGTACTTCAAACCGTTCCCCCATATCTCCTGTGAGATCACTCTCATAACTGCCTGCGACTCTTCTCCACTCTGATCAGGACTTCGCTATTTGTAGGATCACAGACCACTAAAGATGGAAGAAACTATAGAAGTTCCTTGTTTCTTGTCTCTCATTTTATAAAGGCATATTTGAATTGTCATTCCTCTGATTAAACTACTTTGGGGGTATTTTCATAGCGTTTAGAATGAAATTCAAGGTCCCTGTGTGGCATAAAAAGTCCTTCATAAGCTGGACCTACATGTTTTTCCCACCACATGTTTGTCCATTTTCTTTATTACAATCACATCTAATTTTTCTGAAACTGTCATCTTTTCTCGCTACTGGCCTGCACCCTTTGCTTGTACCCATTCCCTACTGGGAATATTGGCAATATTGGACCCTATTCTCCTGGTTTACTCTCAGCCTTCCTTCAAGGTTCAGCCCAAGCACCACCTTTTGGAATAGAATGTTGGAATGTTGGATGCTGCTTCATTGTAATCTGTTAACAAAATGAATATTATCTCTTGATTTAACCCACTAGGATGTAATTGTCCTCTTTCTCTCCATGAAAAATTTGAATTGATGATATTTTACACTGCAATAATTTAAAACATATCTGGTAATGGGCTGACTGATTCCATTATCTTTCTTAAAATGCTTCTAACATTCTTTATGTTCTTTATTTATTATTATAGATACCTATACTGAAAAATTGTTCATGAATAAGAAATATCAGGTTTAGCAGTATTTACAAAGAACTGTGGTTATTGCTATATTTAACCCTGGAAAATGCTAGGGAGCATAAATGGATAATATTTGGATCTCCCAGCAAGCTCTTAATAGCTCTACACAAAATCATTTGTTGAAATTGTCAATTTAAGAATTTATTTTCTTTATCAAACTTATTATTTCTTGGAATACTTTTCACAGAATTTGCATTAAGTATATTATACTATAATATAGTGATTTTTTTAGTTGTTAGCAGTACACAGGGCCATGGAGTACATACTTACATTATGGTGACAGTTACAAGCCAGACAGATGGATTAGACTGTAACCATTTCTCTCTGATCTGCTAGTGTGTAGGTACTCAGAAACATAAACTTTAACTTTCTACTCCAAGTGTTAGAATTTTCTGCTCTTGCTTTCTTAAAGTTTTTAATCATCGGATTCCGTCAAGTCACTAACATCTCTTCACAAGAAGGTTGGCATCACAGATCAATCAACATGGCAGAGTAGGAGGATGGGGAACTCCCCACCCCTCGTGAACACATCAAAAATAAATGTACACGTGGAGCACTTCTTTCTGAAAACTAACTGGAAGTTGGTAGAAAGATTTCTGTAAACCAGCGCTGTAAGAAACACACACACATAATCAGATAGGAAGGAAAGAAAAGTGATCGTGTTGGAACCTGTGCCCCTGGAAGGAGACTCAGGGTGAAAGGGACATTATGCAGGCAGAGACCCACCCTGGGGAGTAAGCGGTTTGGGCCACAGATTGGGCACCCCAGTCCTGGGGTCCTACCCAGGGGAGATGAGACCCTTTGGCTGGTCATAGGAATAATGGGACTAACAGGAGGGCTGAGGAAAGCCTGAACTCTGCTCTTGAGGACTGCATGCATGCTATCTTGTCCTCAAGGCAGAGTTAATAGGATGGAATGAAGACTGTCCTAGTGACTGCTGGGTTTCCCCTGAGCACTTCAGCACATGCCTCAGCTTGAGCCAAGTGAATGGTTCAGTCCTGTTTACTCCAAGTTGGAGCTTGGCACAATCACAGAAAGAAAAATAAGAAAAGTACAAACACATGGATACTAAATAACTTGCTACTTAAAAACTAGTGGATCAATGAACATATCAAAGAGGAATCAGAATCATTTAAGATAAATGAAAATGGAAGCAAAGCTTTCCAAAATCCATGAGATACAGCAACAGTATTCTAAAAGGGAGGTTTATGGTGATACAGGACTTTCTCAGAAACAAGAGAAAATCTCAAAGAAACCTACCGTCTAAAGGAATTAGAAAAAGAAGAAAAAGCTCAGAGTCAACAGAAGAAAAGAAATAATACAGATTACAGAAGAGGTAAGTAAATTAGAGATCCCAAAACAATAGAAAATATCAGTGAAATTGAGCTATATTTTTTAAAGATACAATTGATAAACCTCTAACCAGACTCATCAAGAAGAAAAGAGAGAAGACTCAAAATTAGAAATGTTGGAAGAGAATGATATGAATTGTTATATACCAATGAACTGGAAAACCTAGACAAAATGGACAAATGTCTAGAAACATATAACCTGCCAAGACTGAATGAAGAAGAAAGACAATTTGAACACACTGATTACTAGTAGTAAAATTGAATTTGTAACTGAAAAAACTCCCAGCAAACAAAAGTCCAGGACTGAATGGCTTCACAGGGGGAATTCTACCAAACATATAAAGAAGAGTTAATACCTATCCTTCTCAAACTATTTAAAAAAAAATTGAGGAGAATGGATCACTCCCAAATTCATTCCATGAGACCACCAGAATCTGGTTTCTGATACCAAAAGCAGACAAAGACAGTACAAAAAAGAAAATTACAGGCCAATATCTCTGATGAATATAGATGCTGAAATCATCATTAAAATATTAGAAAACCAAATCCAACAATATATGAAAGGATCACACATCCTGATCAACTGAGATTTATTCCAGGGTCACAAGAATGGACAATATTCACAAATCAATCAGTGTAATTCATGATATTAACAAAAGGAAGAATAAAAATCACATGACTATCTCAATAAATGCAGATAAATCATTTGACAAAAGTCAACATTTGTAAATGATAAAAATGCTCATCAAAGTTGGTCAAGAGGGAATATAGCTCAACATCTAACACCATAATCAATGGTGAAAAGTTGACAGATTTTCTTCTAAATTGAGGAACAAAAAAAGATGCCCATTCTCACTACTTTTATTGGAAGTCCTAGCCAGATAAGAAAAAGAAATAAAAGAATCCAAACTGGGAGGAAAGAAACAACACTGTCACTATTTGCTGATGGCATACTATATGTTTGAACAGTTCTGTGAAGAACTACAAGACCTCTTAGAACTAACACCCCCAAAAGATGTCTTTTCATCATAGGGGAATGGAATGCAAAAGTAGGAGATCAAGAGATATCTGGAGTAACAGGCAACTTTGGCCTTGGAATACAAAATGAAGCAGGGCAAAGGCTAACAGAGTTTTGCCAAGAGAATGCACTGGTCATAGCAAACACCCTTGTTCAATGACACAAGAGACGACTCTACACATGGACATCACCAGATGATCAATACCTTAAAAGGAATCCAAACTGGGAGGAAAGAAACAACACTGTCACTATTTGCTGATGGCATACTATATGTTTGAACAGTTCTGTGAAGAACTACAAGACCTCTTAGAACTAACACCCCCAAAAGATGTCTTTTCATCATAGGGGAATGGAATGCAAAAGTAGGAGATCAAGAGATATCTGGAGTAACAGGCAACTTTGGCCTTGGAATACAAAATGAAGCAGGGCAAAGGCTAACAGAGTTTTGCCAAGAGAATGCACTGGTCATAGCAAACACCCTTGTTCAATGACACAAGAGACGACTCTACACATGGACATCACCAGATGATCAATACCGAAATCAGATTGATTATATTCTTTGCAGCGAAAGATTGAGAAGCACTATACAGTCAGTGAAAACAAGACTGGGAGCTGACTGTGGCTCAGATCATGAAGTCCTGATTGCCAAATTCAGACTTAAATTGAAGAAAGTAGGGAAAACCACTAGATCATTTAGTTCAGTTCAGTTCAGTTCAGTTCAGTCGCTCAGTTGTGTACGACTCTTTGCGACCCCATGAATCGCAGTACGCCAGGCCTCCCTGTCCATCACCAACTCCTGGAGTTCACCCAGATGCCATACAGCCATCTCATCCTCTGTCGTCCCCTTCGCCTCCTGCCCCCAATCCCTCCCAGCATCAGGGTCTTTTCCAATGAGTCAACTCTTCGCATGAGGTGGCCAAAGTACAGGAGCTTCAGTTTTAGCATCATTCCTTCCAAAGAAATCCCAGGGCTGATCTCCTTCAGAATGGACTGGTTGGATCTCCTTGCAGTCCAAGGGACTCTCAAGAGTCTTCTCCAACACCACAGTTCAAAAGCATCAATTCTTCTGCACTCAGCCTTCTTCACAGTCCAACTCTCACATCCATACATGACCACAGGAAAAACCATAGCCTTGACTAGACGGANCCAAAGTACTGGAGCTTCAGTTTTAGCATCATTCCTTCCAAAGAAATCCCAGGGTTGATCTCCTTCAGAATGGACTGGTTGGATCTCCTTGCAGTCCAAGGGACTCTCAAGAGTCTTCTCCAACACCACAGTTCAAAAGCATCAATTCTTCTGTGCTCAGCCTTCTTCACAGTCCAACTCTCGCGTCCATACATGACCACAGGAAAAACCATAGCCTTGACTAGACGGACCTTAGTCGGCAAAGTAATGTCTCTGCTTTTGAATATACTATCTAGGTTGGTCATAACTTTTCTTCCAAGGAGTAAGCGCCTTTTAATTTCATGGCTGCAGTCACCATCTGCAGTGATTTTGGAGCCCAAAAAAATAAAGTCTGACACTGTTTCTACTGTTTCCCCATCTATTTCCCATGAAGTGATGGGACCAGATGCCATGATCTTCATTTTCTGAATGTTGAGCTTTAAGCCAACTTTTTCACTCTCCTCTTTCACTTTCATCAAGAGGCTTTTTAGTTCCTCTTCACTTTCTGTCATAAGGGTGGTGTCATCTGCATATCTGAGGTTATTGATATTTCTCCCAGAAATCTTGATTCCAGCTTGTGTTTCTTCCAATCCAGCGTTTCTCATGATGTACTCTGCATATAAGTTAAATAAGCAGGGTGACAAGATACAGCCTTGATGGACTCCTTTTCCTATTTGGAACCAGTCTGTTGTTCCATGTCCAGTTCTAGAAACATAGAAAGAATAAAGCACTTCAGTTCAGCTGCTCAGTCATTTCCAACTTTTTGCAATGCCATGGACTGCAGCACACCAGGCCTCCCCATCCATCACCAATTCCTGGAGTTCACTCAGACTCATGTCCATTGAGTTGGTGGTGCCATCCCACCATCTCATCCTCTGTCATCCCCTTCTCCTCCCACCTCCAATCTTTTCCAGCATCAGGGTCTTTTTCAGTGAGTCCATTCTTCACATCAGGTGGCCCAAGTATTGGAGTTTCAACTTTAGTATCAGTCCTTCCAATGATTATTCAGGACTGATTTGCTTTAGGATGGACTGGTTGGATCTCCTTGTAGTCCAAGGGACTCTAAAGATTCTTCTTCAGCACCACAACTCAAAAGCATCAATTCTTCTCTGCTCAGCTTTCTTTAGAGTCCAACTCTAACATCCATACATGACTACTGGAAAAACCATAGCCTTGACTAGATGGACCTTTGTTGACAAAGCAACATCTCTGCTTTTTAATATGCTGTCTAGGTTGGTCATAATTTTTCTTCCAAGGAGCAAGCATCTTTTAATTTCATGGCTGCAGTCACCATTTGCAGTGATTTTGGAGCCCCCAAAATAAAGTCTGTTACTGTCTCCACTGTTTCCCCACCTATTTCCCATGAAGTGATGGGACCAGATGCCATGATCTTAGTTTTCTGAATGTGAACTTTAAGCCAAGTTCTTCATTCTCCTCTTTCATTTTCATCAAGAGGCTCTTTAGTTCTTCTTCACTTTCTGCCATAAGAGTGGTGTCATCTGCATTCCCCCTGCCCCAGTAATCTTGATTCCAGCTTATGCTTCATCCAGCCCAGTATTTCTCATGATGTACTCTGCATAGATGTTAAATAAGCAGGGTAACAATATACAGCCTTGACGTACTCTTTTTCCGATTCGGAACCAGTCTTTTGTTCCCTGTCCAGTTCTAACTGTTGCTTCCTGACCTGCATACAGATTTCTCAAGAGGCAGGTCAGGTGGTCTGGTATTCCCATCTCTTTAAGAATTTCCCACAGTTTATTGTGATCCACACAGTCAAAGTCTTAGCAGTCACCTATTAGAAGCTTTCAGATTTATGCATAGAAATTGGTGGCCCAGTGAAGGAGTGTGGCTTGCCCCCATGAATGGTTATTAGAGCTGGAGTGAGATCCAAGGCCCAAGGCTCCTTTCATTATGCTCTTCTTTTCTGTATTTCATACTGAAAGTAAACCTAGCTTTTAAATAATAAACCACAAACAAATTGGAAATCACATTTCCTCCCGTGCAGATATAGAGCTATTCGCCCAGTGGGCTGGGTGGTAGATTTTCTCAACAAGGCCATTGAACTGGGTGTGGAAGCCAATTTAATATTGCTCCCCAGTAGCCTATATCTGTTTACAGTTTCTGTGACTTTTCACTTTATTCTTACAGGTTAGTCCCACCTAGGTACATCACCACCACATGCCATAGTCAAAATGTTGAAAACCACACATGAAGAGAAAGGAGCCAGAAAGAAATGAAACAGTACTTACAGGGAAACTGATTTGAATTAATACAGACTACTCATCAGAAACCATGAGGATCTGAAGACAGTGAATGAAAAATGGTTTCAGATAAAAGAGCAGGAATTTGTTTCCAGGAAACCTGTACTACCAGAAATACTAGAAGAAGTTCTTTGGGCTGAAAGGAAGATGGATATTTGGTTCTTCAAAGGAATGAAGGGCATTTGAAGAAGTAAATAACTGCGCAAAAATGGAAGAGTAGCTCCCTTTTCAATTACTTCATTTTACTTATGACTGTGTGAAGCAAAATTATAACATTGTTTTGTTGGAATTATGTGTATACATAATGATAACTATAGTATGTAAAATAGAATGAGAGTAGTGAATATACATC
The DNA here is from genome assembly GCA_006408695.1 of Aepyceros melampus. Taxonomy (NCBI): domain Eukaryota; kingdom Metazoa; phylum Chordata; class Mammalia; order Artiodactyla; family Bovidae; genus Aepyceros; species Aepyceros melampus. Next base: position 68,631 of record SJXQ01004536.1, read on the forward strand.
CCTGATTGCAAGGTTTTACATTTTATGTCAAACGTTACTATCAGCAGTAGGTAGAATGTGAAAGATTAAAGATATATATGCCAAGCCCTACAGTAATCACTAAAAACTAATCTAAAGAAGTAAAGCTAAGAATCCAATTGATATATTAAATTAGATTCTAAAAATATTCAAATAATTCAAAAGCAGACAGGAAAAAGGGACAATAATAATAAATAAAAGGTGATGTAAACATAATAATGTGTGATGCAAATAAAGTAATGAATAGTGAGAAATTTATAGATTTAAATGCTAATGTCATAAATGTAAATAGTATAAACAATGAATTAAGATTCCACCCTAAGGAGTTAGGGGAAAAAATGAGCATAGTAAATTCAATGGAAGTAAAAGGAAATAAATAATATAGACAGGTGCATAAATCATTGAAATGGAAAACAACCATGCAATAGAGGACAAAAAAAATTTGAAGCTTTAAAAAATCACCAGAATTCATAAAAGCTTAGCTAAACTGAAGAAGACAAAAAGAGAGAATAAAAATTACAGAAATGGAAGAGGGATTATTACTATAATCCTATATATATTAAAATAATGAGATTATTGATAACTCTATGCCAATAATTTTGACATCTAAGATGAAACAGCGAACACTTCAGAAGATGCAGTTTATCAAAATGAACCAAAAATGAAAGAGAAAACCTGACTGACTTTATTAAACACACACATACTCTTACACAGAGACACACACACACATAAATTTAGTTCTAAATGTCTTCATCGGTCAACTATCTTGAATTATTCAGAAAAAAAGAATATGAATCTTTTACACACTTTTCAGAAAAAAAACTAACTTGTATTGTAAAACCTGAATAACCTGAATATTAAAATCTGACAAAAACAATATTAAAAAATAAAATTCCAGACCAAAATTCCTCATGGTCATGAAGGTAAAAATTCTTAACAAATATTAGCAAGCTGATTTCAGAAATCAATAAAAAGAGATAATGTATTGTGATCCTAAGAATGTAAACTTGATATAATATTTTAAAACCAGTCAATACAATTCACAGTCATAACAGAATAAAGGAGAAAATATGATCTTTTTGACAGATATATAAATAACATTTGATAAAGGACAACAATCCACTCATGAAATAAGCTCTCAACAATCTAAAAATAAAAGAGAACTTGCTCTGTCTAATAAAGAACATTCTAAAATAATCTATATTTACCATTCTACTTAAGGATGAAGTATCAAATATTTGCTGCCTAAGACTGCAAACAAGCAAGGATGCTGACTCTTACCTTAAATTCAACATTTTACTGGAGGTTCTAGCCATCATAAAAAAGGAAGGGAAAAAAATGTGTGAATATGGAAAATGCAAAAGTTAAACTACTTCTATTTGCAGATGAATAAATGCTTATGTTGAAAACTTCTTGTTCTGCCAAACAATTATGAGAAACAGTAAATTTAGCAAGTTCCTATGATACAAGATTTCTATAAAACAAAACCTAAATTGTATCTTTATATACTAGCAGCAAATAATGGGAAAATAGACCAAAGCATTGACTCCTTTCACAATAGCATACTTGTCCTATTTCATTGTTCTTGAGTTCATTATCTCCCCAGATGTGTTAAGCCACTGAGGTAGTGCCTCTGAAATACCTCAGTGGGTTTCCTGCCTTTCTAAGCCTCCCAACCTAGCTTAACACCAGTGAGTGTTTTTTAAGAGTAACCTGTTACCCCATTCTGGGGGTACTCCAGTTATCATCCATGATAGAAACCTTGTCAGTCAACAATTGGGTAAAACAACTCTAATATCCTATTTTAGCACCTGCTTTCTCAGACCATTCCTGGAACAGAGTAAGTCAATGTTCCACGGGGAAAAAATAAAAAACTAAGGTGGTATTAGCTGGCAGGTGGTTGACCAGGAAGTGTGCTCAGGAATAACATCTGGGAACAGGAAGCCTGATTCGGCAGAGGAAGAAGTTGAATTATAATGCAGTTACAACAGGGCCCTCAGTGGATCCCACGGGGTGCTCTGAAGAGTGGATGGCCTTTCAGCAACATCTTAAACTGTGGCATAGGACTGTACATTCTTGAATTAACCAGTTACTAGCAGTGAGTTGACACTGAAGAAGGGAGGTCACCTTGTACAAAGCAATTACCATTCAGAGAAATTATCAGGAAGATATAAAACAAACAACTGTCTATAGCCACCGCTTCTGGAGGCTGTGGAAATGTGTGTGTTTCTCCTGAAAGGGGTAGCAAGATGGCAGATCACAGAATCCACTACCACTGGTCAGGAAGCTGGTGTCATAACTCCGTCCAGAGTTGATGAAGTTAAGAAAGCATCAGAGAACATAGGGAGAAAGAGGGAAAGCTGATAGTTGAGAGATAAGACTTTCATGACCCACTAACAAATAAATACAGCAGATGAGACAACAATGAGGCTGTTTTTGCTACTGAAGTTTCAGCTATCTTAGCGTCTCACTGGAATAGTTAACAATGTACGTTTTTTTCCGGAAATGGAGATACTCCTGACCAGAGGAATTCATATACTTGAAATCATACACTATGTAGTTGCTTCTTTTCCCCCAGACTTCTTTTACTTAGCAATGTGCACATTTGATTCCTCCAGGTCTTTTCATGATATGATTGCTCTTTCCTATTGAATAATATTCCATTGTCTGGATATATCACAGCTTATTTGCCCATTGCGCTACTGAAAGACATCTTGATGGTTTCCAGGTTTTATGTTTTATGGATACAACTGCTGTAAACATCTATGTGTAATTTTTGTGCAGACGTAAGCTTTCAACTCCTTTGGGTAAATACCGGGGAGAATGACTGCTGGATGTATGGTAAGGGTGTTCAGTTCCATAGGACTGCCAGACTGTCTTCCAAAGTGACTGCACTATTCTGCCTCCCCACCAACAATGAACCAGAGTTTCTGTTGCTCCACCTCCTCACTAGCATTTGGTGTAGTTCTGGATTTTGGTCATCCTAATAGATTTGCAGTGATATCTCTTTGTTTCCTTCATAACACATATGGAGAGCATCTTTTCATATATTTATTTGCCATCTATATATTTTCTTTGGTAGATTGCCTTACTATTTCAAGTGCATTTTTTATGTTATACTTTTTTGTTTTCATGTTGTTCAATTTAAGGATTTATTTGTATTCTATTTTACAGAGACATTTTATCAGATTTGTGTTTTACAAATATTTTCTCCCTGCCTGCAGTTTGTATTTTCATTCTCCTAACAGTAACTTATGCAGAGCAGAAATTTTAAATATTAATGTAATCCCATTTGCTGACGTTTTTCTTTCACGGGTTATGCTTCTGGTGTTGTACCTAAAAGGTCATCACCAAACCAAAAATGTAGACTTTCTCCTATATTGTCTTCTAAAAGTTTCATAGTTTTGTGTTCTACATTTAGGCCTATGATGCATTTTAAGCTCATTTTTTGGAAGAGTATAAATCTGTATCTAGGTTCATTATGTGTGTGTGGATGTGGATTTCCAGTTTTTCCAATACCATTTGTTGAAAAAGGTATTCTTCCTCAACTGAATTTCCTTTTCCCCTTTGTGAAACATTAAATATATTTGTGAAGGTCTATTTTTGGAGTCTCTTTTCTATTTTATTCAATTATTTTCCCAGTGCTACACTGTCTTGATCACTCTAAACTAAATAATCATTTTTGAAATAAGGTAGATCCCATGAGCACAGAGTAGAACCCCTTAGCACAATCTTCAGGTTGAGGAAGTCTCAAAAAAATATTAGTTAGACTTAAAGGTTTGAAGGGCGCTACAAAATGAGGAAGAAGCATGGTCAAAGGCAGAGAAATTAAGAAAAAAAAAGATAATACATACATACATAAATGGTGAGAAAGAAAGTTCATTTGGTAATGAGATGTATTCTTTGTGAATTTAAAAGAGATTGTCTCTTTTAGGTTTGGGTGGGAACATATAGATCTGTCAGGAGACATTGGATTACACTCATCTTCCTCCCTGGCTGTCCCCATCATCCAACACTGCCACCTGGCCTTGGGTACCACCAGGAAAGCGTACTAGGGAAGATGCTACCAAGAGAAGCCTGCCCTTTGCCTCTACTCGCCCAGCCCTGCAGACTGGCCCTGCCCAGCAGCACTAGATGGAGCTCTATGGAAACTCTTCTAGAGGTAGAGAAAGGACTGCAAGCGAGGAGTTAATAAGTTTGTAAGATTGAAATTTCTCAACTGGAACTGAGCGTTGCTCCCTGGGACACAGCCCTACAGATGGTGCCCACTGATGGATGGCCTATTTCTAGATCACTGACACCTTGGGTTTATATATAGAAACACCTAGACAGCTGGAATCACAAGAGTCGTGCTTAGGACATCATGTGCCAGAGGGAGCAAGGGCTCTGAAGTTCGCCCAGAAGGCTCAGGGAGAAATTCCTGTTCTTCTGTATGAAGCTGAGCATACCTGGGCAATGCCTGTTGCTCTGAGACTCAGTTTCCTCATCTCTGAATTGGTGAAGACATTGCCTCTTTCACAAGGTTGTGCTGCTGCTGCTAAGTCACTTCAGTCATGTCCGACTCTGTGCGACCCCATAGACGGCAGCACACTAGGCTCCTCTGTCCATGGGATTCTCTAGGCAAGAACACTGGAGTGGGTTGCCATTTCCTTCTCTAGTGCATGAAAGTGAAAAGTGAAAGTAAAGTCGCTCAGTCATGCCCAACTCTTAGCGACCCCATGGACTGCAGCCCACCAGGCTCCTCCGTCCATGGGATTTTCCAGGCAAGAGTACTGGAGTGGGTTGACGTTGCCTTCTCCGAAGGTTGTGCTAAAGAATAAATGAAGTAGAGGGACTTCTCCAGTGGTTTAGTGTTAAAACTCTGCCCTTCCAGTGTAAGGGGGCTCAGTTCAATCCCTCATCAGGGAGTAAGATCCCACACATCATGCACTGCAGACCAGTAAATGGTGCTAGAAAATTTGAATGCCTCTATGCAAAACTATGGCAGCAACAACTGATCATACCTTGAGCCATATACAAAGATTAACTCAAAATGGATCATAGACCTAATGTAAGGCCTAAAGACAATTTAAAAAAAAAAAAAAAGACTAAATGAGGTAGAGAATACAAATCTGAAACACCTAGTATACAGGAAATAATACATTAGGCTCTGTGCAAGCATGAACTTGGGAGGGGGGAAAGATGAATGTACATGGTAATTGGCAATGCTAGAAAATGCTAATGCACTAATCTGACACCTCCACTGCTTTTTAAGTCCTTCAGCAAAGGGTAAGCCGTGAGAGAATAGTAGAGTAAAGAGAATCAGAAAAGCATCCTATCCACTAAAGTTTAAAATCCTTGAAGCACCATTTTTTTCATATAATAGCACCTCTTACAACAACTCTAGAAGATATTAATAGTAACACTAATATTACAGCTGACACTTACATAACCGTGATTGCCAAGCAATTTTCAAGATATTTCACATGCACACCTTCATTTATGCTTCACAACGACCCTGTCAGGTTGGTTCTATTATCTGTCTTATTTTATATATAAGGTTACAAGGTCATGCATAGGATAAGTAATTTCACACTTTCACACAAGTATTCACTGGTACCCTGATCTTGGACTTGAAGCCCCCAGAAGTGTGAGAAATAATTTCTATTGTTTAAGCCTCCAGTCTACAATTTGTGATAGCAGCCTCAACTGACCAAAACACAGAGTAAGACAAATGCAAAAATAAGACAAACAGTGAGCAATGAAGCAATTCCCATATGAAAAATATACTCATTTTCTCCATATGTTCAGGGAGGTAGGGCATTAGTTTGAAGTGATATGGGTCATTTATTTATTTTTTAATATTATAGCAGAGTACTCTCTAGCGCTAAGAATTTTGCATCTTGATCTCAGTTTTTTAAAGAAAGTTGATATATTCCCATTTGTTTTAATAGAACTATATTTTATGGCACATTTCAATAACTTGCCTCCCATAAATTTTGAATCACTTTTGAAGCACGGTAAGAAAAATGTACAAATCTTAAAACTGCATGGAGAGCATACTATATATGTTCTGAAGAAGACAGCTAATTTAGAGGCAGCTTCAGCTCACTCAATGGATACAGAATAAGGCTTCCTGGCACTTAAGCCTTTATCACGAGTTAGTTCTTATTTTCTCAGCATGACCCATGCTATTCCTGAAAATTCTGAAGTCCAGGGCAGGAGCATTCATGCTCACTTCTCAAACACACATTATTGTTTATTGTTTCTGAGGCTCCTAAAGTAAAAAAGAATAGGTTGAGTGTGTGTGACAGAATGGTCTCTGCCAACAAAGAATTTAAAGCCCAGCCAAGGAGCAAAATAATAGTAACATCTTATGTTTGCACAGTGCTGTATACAGAGCACTTTTATCCTAACTCAGCAGGACTTAATGATCCTCTTAATGATACTCTCAGGATACATAGAGTAGAAAGGCATGGGGAGGGATGGTGTTGGAAACTTGTTGGGGTCCTAACATTTCACAATATGACAATTGCCTTGGGTGGTTATAGCAGGATTGGAATTCCAGGCAACATTTTAGTATGTGAAATCAGATGACTGACCCCAAAGAAGACTTGGAGAACCCATGGGAAAAAAAAAAATTAACTACAGAGTTAATGAGAACTAACATTTAATCATCATTTGCTAAGTGATACAGGTATGCCAATAGCTATTTACTCTTGGTGAGAACTAGATGAGTAGTAGTATTATTATTCCAGTTTTGCTGAAGAGGAAATTGAGGCTCTGTAGGCTAAATAATTAGTTCAAGATCACAGTGTGCCCAGTAGCTGGGACTTGAACCCTAGCCTCTAACTCCACATCTCCTGCTCTTAAGCACAAAGTTTCACTGACGTCAACATCTTAGATCCTAGAGATAACAAGTCATACAAAAGTTCAGGAGAATCAGACAGTATGGGTGCTGTGAATACAGAGTGAAGAAGGTGCAGCTCTGCCCTTGAGAAACACAATGCTTCACAATTTGGCCAAGAAACCTTGTAAGCATGGTGAAATGGTACTGTGTGCCAGGACTGAGTAGCCACAGGGCCAGTAGGGCAGCCCAGAAGGAGGATGGAGAAGAGCTGTTCTGAAGAATGTAAAAGTTCCTTAGGGGCAGGAGCTGCCTCATCCTTACGCTTCCCAGAACTTCTCTGTAAGGTCTAGATCGGATGTAGCCCAACTCCCCAGCACCATTCATCCCACTTTCTGTATGTCAGTCTTTTTGAACATTTGATGCTATTGACACAGAGGGTATTTTCTCATGGAGAAAGGCAAGACTCAAACAGCAAAATGCAACAAATAGAGTCACAAAGGAATGAAGATAAAGTACTCTGAGAGGGAAAAGTGAGTAAGCATTGATTTTATGTTTGGCGTAGTAGAGGTGTCTTCCCAAATGGGGCAAAATTTAAGAATCTTGAAGAATGAGCTGAAATTTGCCAGTGGTAAGAAAATGCTGTTCAAAACATGGGTCAGCCTATGCAGAGATTTCCAAATCATATGACCAAATGAATTTTTTGGAGAACGTGTAACAAAAGAAAACCTTAATTTATAACCTTGAGATTCTGATTCAAGTGATCTGGAGTTTGTTTGGGAGCTGGTGTTGGAGTGATGCCTTATATACACACATTTGTTTGTGAAAGGCCAGAATGTGTCAAAGAAAAGGTAAGCATTCCCATGAAGCTTTTGAGGGGGTGGACTGAAAAGAAGAGGTGAGAGATGTGGCAGAAAACACAGGTGGGCACTGGAATGTGGGGAATCTGACTGTCTCATAGGCACCGGGGGGCATGTACAGCTGACAGGCAGGGGAGCCCCCTTATCAGGTGGCGTTTTTAGCAAGACACCTAAAGGCAAAGAGAACATACAAGAAGGTTTTATAACAGTCTCATGAGTTCAGTTCAGTGGCTCAGTCATGTCCAACTCTTTGTGACCCTATGGACTGCAGCACGCCAGGCTTCCCTTCCATCACCAACTCCCGGAGTTTACCCAAACTCATGTCCGTTGAGTCGGTGACGCTATCCAGCCATCTCATCCTCTGTCGTCCCCTTCTCCTCCTGCCCTCAATCTTTCCCAGCATCAGAGTCTTTTCCAATGAGTCAACTCTTCGCATGAGGTGGCCAAAGTACTGGAGTTTCAGCTTTAGCATCAGTCCTTCCAAAGAACATGCAGGGCTGATCTCCTTCAGAATGGACTGGTTGGATCTCCTTGCAATCCAAGGGACTCTCAAGAGTCTTCTCCAACACCACAGTTCAGAAGTATCAATTCTTCTCAGCCTTCTTCACAGTCCAACTCTCACATCCATACATGACCACTGGAAAAATTATATCCTTGACTAGACGAACCTTTGTTGGCAAAGTAATGTCTCTGCTTTTTAATATGCTCTCTAGGTTGGTCATAACTTTCCTTCTAAGGAGTAAGCATCTTTTAATTTCATGGCTAGGATGGCCTTACTGAAGGGAGTGAGCATGGAGAGAGAGGCAAAGGACTGGAAGACAGTTCTAAGATGAAAAGGCCAAGGCTGCCGTCAGTCATTTTGCTTTGCCTTTTTTTGGTGGTATATGACATTCATTCTTTGTCATTACTTGGGACTTGTTATGAAAACTCCTTATTGAAAAAAAATTTTTTTCCCATCTTATTTCCTTAACAGTCAAGAAAATTGAAGAAAAACTGACATTTTATTGTGGGAAGATAAAATTTTTTCATCTAAAGTCAGGTCACACAATTCTTCAGACAATGTCAGACTTTATATGGACATCAGTTTGTTTCACGACTTGAAAGAGAATCAGATAAACCCTAGGAAACAAAATGTTCCACATGTTTAAGACTGAGGGAGGCAAGTAGAGAAATTAGTAGCATTTTATGACAAATTCTAGCCACTTGTTCCTAAGTATTTTCTACCTTAGCATATTTCTTTCATTCAAAACAATGGAGGGGGGATTTTTGAAGATGATTTTTAATAAATACCAAAATGTAGGCTTGTGTGGAAAAATGAAGGGAGTGGGGAAATTCAGTTAATATGCTTCAAATGAAAATATAATTTTGTAGATACCTATAAAAATGTTCATACCTTTTAGCAGTAATTTCCCTGCTGAGAATTTATCCTAAGAACATAATTTTTAAAGAGAAAAAATCTTACAAAAGCAAAAGCTTTAGAGCAGTATTATCTATTTAGCAAAAATCAAGATAAAAAGAAACCAAAAAAGATAAATCTCTAACTATTCCAAGCACAATCAGTTCAGTTCAGTCACTCAGTCA
>SJXQ01004537.1:0-45156 GCA_006408695.1 Aepyceros melampus
GTTCCCGACTCTTAGCGACCCCATGGACTGCAGCCTACCAGGCTCCTCTGCCCATGGGATTTTCCAGGCAAGAGTACTGGAGTGGGGTGCCATTGCCTTCTCCGATAGAGCAGGGCAGTCCTCCCAAAGAGGTCCAAAATTGCTTTAAAAAGAACATGGAAAGGAGGCTGGCTTTCTGGTCTCTGGTGGTTGGGCCTGGGTTTGGAGCACAGTTTTACTCATGCAGGCAGGGGCTTGCCTGGATTGAACTCCTGTCCTGTAACCCTGACCCAGGTACTAAAGGAGAAAGCACCCGGGCTTCCTGATCAACCTGCCTAAACACGGGACAGCGGGAAAAGGGTCCTTAAAAGCTGCCAGCAGGACTTCTATGGTGGTCCGATGACTAAGACTCTGCGCTTTCATTGTGGAGGGTATGTGTTCAGTTTCTGGTTGGGGAAGTTCTGCATGCCAGGTGGTGCTAGGATGTCAACTTGAGGGCTTTCATGGTGGCTCAGGAACAATCTGCCAGCCTATGCAGGAGACATGAGTTCGATCCCTGGGTCAGGAAGATCCCCTGGAGAAGAAAATGGCAAGCCACTCCAGTATTGCTGCCTGGGAAATTCCATGGGCAGAGGAACCTGGCAGGCTATGGTTCATGGGATCACAAAAGAGTTGAACATGATTTAGTGACAAAACAGCAATGTCAACCTGAAGACAATTTCCAAGATTTTTAGGCAACTGAAGCCTTGTGCTGGTATTAAGTTAATCAGTGCTCACTCGATGTCTAGATGATTTCTAAGATAGAATACTGAAACGTTAGTTACTAAGCAAAAGTTTAAGTTTATATAGTCTGTCTCTTATTTTTACTATATAGATAGATAGATAGATATGGTATGCATTTGTGTCTCTTACAAAAACATCTTAATCTTGGCTCTACAGAGACTGAGCAGCTCAGCCACCTTAAGATCAGGTAGGGCAGGGTGGGAGGAGATAGAAGAACTGCACAATCTGTGTGGAGCCCTATACCAAGGTCACGAGTATAAGCCTTGTACCAAGGTCACAGATGCGGAGCCCACACCAAGGTCATCTATGGACTGACTGAGCCCCATAGCAACCATTGCCACGAGCCCCACCTCAATCTAAACTGGCCAGCTCCCTGACCCCCATATTGCATCCTGCTGCTGCTGCTGCTAAGTCACTTCAGTCGTGTCTGACTCTGTGCAACCCCATAGATGGCAGCCCACCAGGCTCCGCTGTCCCTGGGATTCTCCAGGCAAGAACACTGGAGTGGGTTGCCATTTCCTTCTCCGATGCATGAAAGTGAAAAGTGAAAGTGAAGTCGCTCAGTCGTGTCCGACTCTTAGCAACCCCATGGACTGCAGCCCACCAGGCTCCTCCGTCCATGCGACTTTCCAGGCAAGAGTGCTGGAGTGGGGTGCCATTGCATCCTAACCAATCACCTAATGCCACCATTCTAGTAGGAATTTTCTTTGCCTTGAGGCTAGAGAACTACCTTTTCCGTTCACAGATGAATCTGTGTTATTTGTTCCCCGATAAAGATCCTGCAAAATATTGCCTTGAATACACTTTACCACAATTCAATCAAGGGCATGAGACACTGGGAACCCTATCATTCTATCATATTCTGCACTTTCCTGATGTTCCCCACTGGATGGAATTGTGAATGGCTTCTTAAAATTGCAGCTGAGTGTTGATGTCTTTCCAACACTGTGTGTGTGTGTGTGTGTGTGCTCAGTCATGTCTCTTTGCAACTGTATGGATTGTAGCCCACCAGGCTCCTCTGTTCATTGGATTTCTCAGGCAAGAATACTGAAGGAGGTTGCCATTTCCTACTCCAAGGGATCTTCCCAACCCAGGGATCAAATGTGCATCTTTTGAGTCTTTGAATTGGCAAGTATATTCTTTTTTTTTTTAAATATAAATTTATTCTTTACCGCTGCCCCAACTGGGAAGCCCAACCACCTGGGAAGTGAGGAGGGCATTTACAGAGCTGGTTTCTCTATACATGAACTGCAAAGGTACAGAAACCAAGGAGTGGAAGCAGAGTGACCCTGCTTACCATCATACCCCTCCACACAGTTGCAGAAACTGTTCTTATCCTTGCAACTTCAGGGAAGCAGGAGGGTGGGGGGGGGCGGCGGGTGGAAGGAGAGATGGGCTTGGAGAAAGTCAGGTCCTCTGGCCAGGCTGGTGTTCGTAATGCTAAATACAGGGAGCCCAGACATGGAATCATCTTTTTTCTCCCTCTCTCTCGTTTGAGAAATGTCTTTCATACACTGAATGGGCCATAAATTAAACACTGAGAAATCTGCTTCACTACTTGTAGAGTAAAAGAGGACTTGCTCTCTGCACTTTTTGTGTTTGACCTTTCTATCAATTTTGTTTAGCAATATTAAATACCTGATTCTCCAAGCTCTAAAAGAGGTCGGAAACGTGTCATCGTGGTCTGATGATCTAATCACTAGATTAAGGGCATCTGCGATTCTGAATGTGAATCCTCTGCTTGTGCTGAGTTTCCAGGCTGCCTGGACAAGTCAGTTCATCTCTGCCTCAGTCTCCTCATCTTTGAAATGGACAGAGGCCCACATCTCTGTGGGCATGTTGGGGAGTCATGACGAGATGCTGCATAGCATCTGAGTATGATTTTCTGTATTATCAGAACAATAAAAGGAAATATTGTCCCTGCATTTCTGAGAAGCGTTAGCACATATACCTTTTGCCTGAGACATGTCTGTGTTCCTGTGAGTATTAGGATAGGAGGGGAGATAGATGAACCAGCAGACACATGCTCTGCCAAGTGGGATAAACGTGTGGGCCTCCTTGCCGCAGCAATCAAGTGTGATGCACTCAGGTGGGGAGCAGCAGCGGGAGGAGATGAACACTTGAAAAAAAATACAGATTCTGTTTCTAGGCAAGTGTCCTTAATAGTAAAAAATGAGAGAGTAGAAATACAGAAAATGTGTGTTATATAAACAGCGTTGGTCCCAAATAGAAGCTATACGAGGAGCAATATCAACTCATCAAGCTGCAGTAAGAGCGGAGCCTGCCTCAGGCTTTATCTAAGGAGAGTTGTTTTCCAAATGCTGCAGGAGCCCTGAGCTGCTTTTAATCCCCCACATTTCCTTTGTGCATATTCTCAGAGTGGGGAAGAGGTCAGGAGAGATGAGAGCTGCCTGGGCAGGCACAGTGCTGCCTGGTGGGGCTGGGGGAGGGGAGGGAGTGGGCAGGGGGCTGTGGGGAAGGCACTCAGCCATGGGCCTGGTGGGCATCAGGAGAGAAGAAGAGAGGGTGTGGCTCTAAGCTACCCATCACCTAGGAGATGTGACTAAAGGGCGGGGCCCTGAATGGCTGAGATCCTCCTTACCCTCAGGCCCAGGCCTTGCAGAAGCCCTGGGTTACCTGCCGTGTACAACCCTGAGGTTTCTGGCGGCAGCTGACTGCATCCCGAGCTGAGTGAGCATCCTGGTCCCAAGAGCTGTGCACGCTGGCACAGCTCTGTCTTCCACCCCTTGGCCTCCCTCAACTGCTTTGCTGCAACTTTCTGGACACAGCCTGGATTCAAAAACCAGACCTTCTCCTCCACTGCCCAACCACCTGTCTTCATTTTGTGATTCAGTGCAGTGGTCCAGGAGGTACAAGGACCAAGGGAAGGTCGACCAAAGTCATACATAAAACAACAGGACAAAAACCTCGTCATTCTGATGTATCTGACATACAGCAGGCACACAAAATATGTGCTCATTGACCACCTGCTCAGTTTTGTAGGCGTTGGGCATACCGTGGTAAATTTTTCCCTTGTGATCACCTTTACATGGAGTTCTGGAGAATGGGAGACAGACAAGGAGAATACGGACAGTTCAGTTCAGTTCAGTTGCTCAGTCGTGTCTGACTCTTTGCGACCCCATGAACTGCAGCATGCCAGGCCTCCCTGTCCATCACCAACTCCCGGAGTTCCTCAAACTCAGGTCCATTGAGTCGGTGATGCCATCCAGCAATCTCATCCTCTGTCGTCCCCTTCTCCTCCTGTCCCCAATCCCTCCCCGCATCAGAGTCTTTTCCAATAAGTCAACTCTTCTCATGAGGTGACCAAGTATTAGAGTTTCAGCTTTAGCATCAGTCCTTCCAAAGAACACCCAGCACTGATCTCCTTTAGAATGGACGGGTTGGATCTCCTTGCAGTCCAAGGGACCCTCAAGAGTCTTCTCCAACACCACAGTTTAAAAGCATCAATTCTTTGGCTCTCAGCTTTCTTCACAGTCCAACTTTCACATCTATACATGACCACTGGAAAAACCATAGCCTTGACTAGATGGATCTTTGTTGGCAAAGTAACATCTCTGCTTTTGAATATGCTATCTGCTGCTAAGTCGCTTCAGTCGTGTCTGACTCTGTGTGATCCCATAGACAGCAACCCACCAGGCTCCCCCATCCCTGGGATTCTCCAGGCAAGAATACTGGAGTGGGTTGCCATTTCCTTCTCCAATGCATGAAAGTGAAAAATGAAAGTGAAGTCGCTCAGTCGTGTCTGACTCTTCGTGATCCCATGGACTGCAGCCTACCAGGCTCCTCCATCCATGGGATTTTCCAGGCAAGAGTACTGGAGTTGGGTGCCATTGCCTTCTCCTAGGTTGGTCATAACTTTCCTTCCAAGGAGTAAGTGTCTTTTAATTTCATGGCTGCAATCACCATCTGCAGTGATTTTGGAGCCCAGCAAAATAAAGTCTGACACTGTTTCCACTATTTTCCCATCTATTTCCCATGCAGTGATGAGACCAGATGCCATGATCTTTATTTTCTGAATGTTGAGCTTTAAGCCAACTTTTTCACTCTCCTCTTTCACTTTCATTAAGAGGCTTTTTAGTTCCTTTTCACTTTCTGCCATAAGGGTGGTATCTTCTGCATATCTGAGGTTATTGATATCTCTCCTGGCAATCTCGATTCCAGCTTGTGTTTCTTCCAGTCCAGCGTTTCTCATGATGTACTCTGCATATAAGTTAAATAAGCAGGGTGACAATATACAACCTTGACACACTCCTTTTCCTATTTGGAACCAGTCTGTTGTTCCATATCCAGTTCTAACTGTTGCTTCCTGACCTGCATATAGGTTTCTAAGAGGCAGGTCAGGTGGTCTGGTATTCCCATCTCTTTCAAAATTTTCCACAGTTTCTTGTGATCCACACAGTCAAAGGCTTTGGCATCGTCAATAAAGCAGAAATAGATGTTTTTTCCAGAACTCTCTTCCTTTTTCCATGATCCAGAGGATATTGGCAATTTGATCTCTGGTTCCTCTGCCTTTTCTAAAACCAGCTTGACCATGGACAAGTACTTAAAAATGCAATCATTTTAGATACTAATGGGGCAATTTAAAAGGTACACATTTATAATCATAAGTTCTTTTTCTAAATCTGTGAGGCTTTTTCTGTTTTGTAACTAAGTTCACTTGCATCCTTTCTTTTTAGATTCCACATATAAGGGACGTCACATGATATTTCTCTGTCTGACTTCACTCAGTATGTCAATCTCTTGGTCCATCCATGTTTCTGCAGATGACGTTACTTCTTTCCTTTAAATGGCTGAGTAATATTCCAGTGTATACATGGACCACATCTTCTTTGGTTGCCAGGGAGGAAGGGATAGTTAGGGACTTTAGGAAGGTTGTGGACACACTGCTATATTTAAAATGGATAACCAACAAAGATCTACTGAGCTCTGCTCATTGTTATGTGGCAGCCTGGATGGGAGGTGGGTTTGGATACGTGTATATGCATGGCTGAGTCCCTCAGATATTCACTTGAAACCATCATAACATTGTTAATAGGCTATATCCCGATACAAAATGATTTTGGTGCTTAAAAAAATTAAAAAGAAAACTCAAAAAAGTAAGTCAAGATTATTTCATAGAAAAAAGTTTAAATTACACGTCTAAAGGAGCATGGTGTGTCTGAAGGCTTTGAGGCAGGGTCAGGGAGGGTCTCCAAGAAGAAGGGCATCAGGCAGGAGCCTGTGTGATGGTCTTGAGGAGCGTGTTTCAGGCAGAGTGAAGAACCAGGTCGAAAGTCCTGCAGAAGGAAAGGGTTTGGGTCTAAGGGCAAGAAAGAACACTGTGTATCTGGAGGAGGTGTGGAAGTTGAGGTGGGGAGTAGGCAAGGAGAAGCCCATGTCACTGGCATGTTGCTGCCCATGACAGGGACTTTGTGTGTTAAGTGCAATGAATAGACCACATTCACATCTTTGATCTGCAAAGTGACACAACTTGGTTCATAAGTAAAGAGACGGGCAGAGGGAGCTGCAGAGAAAGGAAGGCCAGCCAGGAGGCTGGATAGGTCAAGGGAGAGCTTATCCTAAGAAGAAACATGTGACAGAGATGAGATCTGAGATAAAGTTTAGCGCTACAGGCAGAAGGACCAGCACTGATTGGGTGTTGGTATTTGGGGCTTGGAGAGGAGACTAAGAAGACTTCCAAGATTAGTTTAACAAAGAATGAACTCATTGTTTAATGATTAAAATATCTAATTGATTCATTAATGTTGCTTGTCCTGGAACCATGAAAAATCAATTGTTGGAGAAAGATAGCTTTATTAGATTAAAGAAAAAAAATTGATGATCATAATAGTTAACATTTTAAGAGGATTTGCCATTGCTAAACAGTATGCCAGCTGTGTAAATATATTCTCATCCAATTTTCTCAAAACAGTAAAGGAGGACATTATCTGCCACTCTACCTCCGCAAAAGCTACAGAAATGAACAAACTTTGTTAAAACTGCACAAAGAGTTGGAAGGAGAGTAAGGCCGGGTGCCCTTACCCTGTTCTTAAGCCTGATTCTACAGTGGTTCCCACCTATTAGTCTAAGAAACTGCTGAATATCCAGATGAGAACCTAAGTACATGCATACTTAGCCGAGATTTAATATTTTTCACCCTTGACACATACAGGCATATTAAAAGAGACAGTGTTATAACTACTCAAATAAGTGGAAGTTAAATAATATCGAGGTAATAGTTTTCACTAACTGATCTGTCAAAAAATTTTTGTAAACCATCCCCTCATGGCACAGACATGAGAGTACTGTGACTGTCCTCTGATGTTAGTCGTTACTGAACTCCTTAAAACAGATACGCATAAGAGAAAACAGCTCAAGTAGCGCAAAAGTTCAGTGCTAAGCTCATCGGGTAATATTCGTGTATTTTAAAGATCTATTGAGACATATGCTTTCATAATTTGAAAATGACCATTTTACCAAAAATGATCAATTTACCAAACACCTTTGTGAGACTTTCACATCTGTAAATTTCCAATTCAAAGAACTCTTTGTCAAATCATGAGCTTCATGCTTCTTGCAGAAAATCTAATGGACATAAGATGTGGAATAGATACTGCATATCCCAGTATAAATCAGAGAGGAAAGAAAGTGTCAGATTCCAAAGGAATGGGCGGGTTTAACTCAAGAGTTTCTGTTGACTGTGGGTGAATATTGAATTATATCAACAAGTCCAGAGAAGGTATGAAGCTCTATGCTGGTCAGGTCTGGAGAAAATAACCCTCAGTCTGACTCCCCAAATGGCCCTTCATTTCAAATGCACATCAACATACACTCCAAGAGGGCATTCTCTAGTCAAATGATTGTTGTTGTTCAGTCGTGTCCAACTCTTTGCAACCCCATGGACTGTCGCCTACCAGGCTTCTCTGTCCATGGGATTTCCCAGGCAAGAATACTGGAGTGGGTTGTCGTTTCCATCTCCAGGGCATCTTCCCGATCCAAAGATTGAACCCATGTCTCCTGCATTGGCAGGCAGGTTCTTTACCACTGAGCCACCAGAGAAGCCCATGGGGGTCCTAAAAGGCCGCTGCCCTTCCACTGTAGTGACCATGTCAGTAAAGACACCAAACACTGGTTCTGTTGCCCTGTTGTTGATTAAACCGCATTACAGCAAATCCCAACACACGAAGCACAGCTCTAGGAATTTTTGAACCATTCTGCTTGGTGGCCTTTGTATGTATTTCTATCTCAACACTTCACACATCACTCTTGCCATTGTCTGCCTCCTCCTCTGGTGAGTGAAGGCCTTGAGAACAGGGCCCAGAGCTTTGACCTTTATCCTCTATTACCCAGCACAGAGCATGGCTCTCGGAAGGCAGAGCACACAAATTTGTTCAATGAATCAATCAATAAACCCTCCTTCTAGTTCAATACACTCACTCCACAGGTAAAACCTAAGCCCACACTGCTAGTTAATGATAGAGCCAGGACTACACGTGATGTTCCTCAAACTTTCCAACCCCCAGTCTATGTATAGCAGCTGCTGTGTCTATTTCAAGGCTTGTATGCATAATACCAAATTAAATCAAAATTGAAAAAAAAATTCCTTTCCTCGAAATGATTGGGATACATTTGACCTGAATCAGAAAATACCATTTTCAATGTATAATCAGAATTTTGTGTCTCAGGGAACAAGAGGGCTGTTCTTAGTGACGGGGTCCATGTGTGTCCTAAGCTGAGGTTTGTAGGAGGCCTGGGAGGGAGGAGCTGTGTCAGGAAATGGGAGGAGGGGAAAGGGAAGGAGAAAAGAATATTGAGAGCATGATCCAAGGAGAGGAGGATTTTAAACAGTAAATTAAAAAATATAGCACGTTGAGCAAGTAATAATATTTCTACAGAAATGATAGTGAAATGGAATGGGGCCCAGCATCCCATAATAAATGTCCCCATCCTGCTGCATGAAAATCCATGGGCAAGTTATTAACAAGCAGATGGTTCTCTCCAACACCTGTCTGTATCACAACCCATTTACTTCTTTTTTTTTTTTCTTCCTGCTGAATTGCAGGTTTCCATTAATGAAAACTGAAGATTCTAAAACCTATTTCATCTCTGGAGACTGCCTACAGACAAGCAACTGCAGCATTAAAGAGGTTAAAGCATTTTGGGGGAGACAGGGCCTGGGCTTATACACAGGCCACAGAATGCTCAGAGCCCCATGGAATTAGGACCTGTGCATACAGAATAAAATGGAAATTTCCTTCTGGGACATTTAAAGGTCCTGGAGAATATCAGCACTGGCACTTGGCTGTTGAGGCTTTGAGCATCCACAGGACGGAGCAGAGGGACCGGCCATAGAGCTCTGGTGCTGACTTGTTTTCTGGGGCCTTGTCTAACCAGCACATAGGCTGTTTCTCTCAAGGTCAGATCAGTCAAAAAGCCCGGATGGTGCTTCGTCATCTGATTTGGCGGTGAGTCAAATGCAGCATCCTAACAGGTGCTGCCCCTCTACTATATTTGGAGACAAAGTCAGTGAGTAGGAGGTGCATCGTTACAGTGAAGTGAGGTGGCTTTGCAATCAGTTCAGTCTGGACGGGGTGCTGCCCCCAACCACCTGGTAGGGTGTCAGCGAACAAGTGATTCAGCCTCCTCAGACTGGATCTTCATAGGTGTCACATCAATATAATAAAGTCATGCTCCTGAGGTTTTGGGTAGATTACATGAGAAAATGACTGCAAGCTGCTCATCACAGAGCCTAACAAAGGGTTAAGCGATCAACAGAGTTTGGGTGTTATTATTACTACTATTACACTTGGACGAAGTATTAATTGCAAAAATGCCTAAGAGATCAGAAACATATATCTGCTTCTGTCTATATCTGTCTTTCTTTGTGTCTCTCTCTTCCTTCTCTTTCTTCTTTAACAAACACTACTAGCTTGAACCCGGTAGTGTTTTTGACTCTATTTATGGGTTTGTTCTTGGGGGCTCCCTCAATGGCTTAGCATGGAAAGAATTTGCCTGCCAGTGCAGGAGACACAGAAGACGCAAATTCAATCCCTGGGTCTGGAAGATGCTCTGGAGGAGGAGCAAATGGCAGCCCACTCCAGTATTCTTGCCTGAAAAATCCCCTGGACTGAGGAGCCTGGCGGGCTACAGTCCAAAGCGTTGCAAAGAGGCAGACACAACTGAGTGGCAAAGCACACATACGGGTTTTTGCTCCTGTACAAGTTATTCTATGAAAGCAAAACATCTCTTAACTTTTGTGTTGGGGCCAGTAAGAAAGAAACCTTGAAAGAGAGGCAATGAGAAAGAAGTAGAGGAACCTTTCATACCCATCACGTCCCACAGTCCTCAATGTGCAGAGAACGAGTCCCTGAGGATGGAGGGTGGTATGGGTTGTGTCCAGTCCCCAGAGAGAGGTGCAAGCCAGGCTGTAGGTCACCACATCTAGGAGGAAGGCTTCAACTTCCTTGATTAGCAGACATGTCACCCAGGCTCAACAGGGCTCCCAGTGTTGGGGAAACCATCTCCTTTACTCTTTAGTCCTAAGTACCTTATCTTTCCCAAAGTATGTGGAAATGACATTTGGTTTAAAAAGTGGAACAAAATGAATGCATGGGATTTGGCTTCCCGTTGAAGTCGTTATGCCATAAACAGACTAGGCTACTTAAGAGAGTCCAGAGGCTGTACAAAGCTCCAGGTGGCATTTTGGCTCCCACAGGTGTCCCTGGCATCCCCCCGGCTTCCTCCAAATGCAGATAGTATCACAGGCCCTCCACGGCATCTCTGCTTCTTCTCTCTGATGTAGAATCTATGTAGAGCAGCATTTAGTATTTACTGAAGCATCCTCCTTTTGGCTAAATATAGAACACAAGAAACGTCTACACAAAGTGTTTGATAATAAAGAAAAATCAAAGAAGGCAAAAGAACCAATATCCCATTTAGTCTGTGAAGTCTAACCTGTTATTCCTTCTATTCTTCCAGCAACGTTTCCCAGCCATCCTAGCTTTAAAACAGCTTGATTTGGACTTATTATTACTAGGTCTTTTCATAACATGCCATATGCAAAGATATTTAATAACAGAGGCACATTTTTTCTTTGTTGACTATGAATAAAGCTGAAATAAAAGAGGATAACATCCAGGCATTTGCAAGAGACTATATTTAACCTGTTTAAGAGCTTTCAACATATGGCTCACAGACATCTGCTTGCTCTATGATGGCTCAAGTGCCCCTGCTGGCCTCTTATTCTTCTTTCCTTCCTGTTAACAAGCTTCAAAATAGCCCCAAACTTTGTCAGAAACGAGACAAAGCAGAGGAGAGATCTCATTCCCATCAGGGCTTTGAGCTCCTAAAAGGTTTTGTGGCGAGGATTGACACTGACTATTGCAATAGATGATCAGCAGCCAGGCCTGAAAAGCATGAGCTTTATACAGAAGAGTGAGAAGGTAGATGCTGTGAGCACTCAGCACGGGACGCAGGCCCTACCGCTGTCAATCATGGCTTCTGTGCTACAGAGATTGTGAGTTTGTGCATAAAGGTTACAATGTGTTTGGATAAAACATACAAGGGTAAAACAAATGTA
This sequence comes from Aepyceros melampus, assembly GCA_006408695.1. Classification (NCBI taxonomy): domain Eukaryota; kingdom Metazoa; phylum Chordata; class Mammalia; order Artiodactyla; family Bovidae; genus Aepyceros; species Aepyceros melampus. The sequence goes on from SJXQ01004537.1 coordinate 11,342, forward strand.
AGTAAGTTTTCTATGTATGCATGTGTGCATTTCTATTTGACAGGTTAAACACCTTCCTTTAAGGCAGGTCTTAGTTTTCTCTCATTCCATATATTTGGCACGGGTTATTTATTTTTATTTTTTTAAGGGATTCAAGTCTCTATCTGGAATAAATACAGAATATCTCCTTGTTTCATTACCACTTTACTTGCTTCTTGTTTTCTTTCAAGACAAAGCTGACGGGTCACGTCTTCCATGAAGTTGCTGCAGCAAGTCTCACTTCAGTCCTGTTTTCTTTCATCCTCTCATTTGACAAATAATTATTAAGCATATGTCAGGTATCAGGTAGATGCTAGGGGCTTGGAGATACTGCTAGTCTCTGCTTCTCTTTCTCTATCATCGTGTGCCAGCATCCCTTATAATACCTGTCATCTTTTGCTGCAATTTGTAATGGGTGTCTCTGTGTCACCTGCTAGACAACCAACTTCTTGATTTGGGGAACAGCCTTTAAAAACATTTCTACTGCATTCTAGGCCTGCAGGCCACCTGGAACATAGCAGGTGCTCAACAAATTTGTTGAAATAAAATGAAAATTTGGAAAAGAAAGCCAAGGCATGGGAGATATGCGGAAGCTCAATATTTCTGACTATTAAACTAATTTCCTAACACATCATTTCTATGAACATGAAATTGAATATGCAGCTAACAGTCACCATGAAAACAAGTAACAACACATTCTGTTTAAGGAAAAAAAAAAAAACCCTTTTCAGTTTTAGCTCTAAGCAGTGCTTAGAAAATTTCATCAACACATTGTAATATTAATCAAGAATAAGTTGATACATACTGTTTGGTGTGCCAAAAAATAAATTTACACTATAATTTTTTTCTCAGAGAGGCCATGGAGAGAAGTAGAGGGAAAATGGCTTGCCTCTGAGTTTAATACAATAACCCCCCAACTGATAAGCCTTTTTACATTGAAATTCGACTCACTTAATATTCTTTCTCCCACAGTTTGGTCCATATTCATGTGATTTTCTAGTTGATGTTTCTTTTTATGCTAAGGTCAACTTTTAGATTTAAGGCCAACTTTTCCTCAGTATAGCTTGGCTTAACTTGGGGAGGCTGTGTTCTCTCTCTTGGAGCTCAGAAACAAGTTTTAAGGAAGGGGCTTTACTAATTTGGTGATCAATTTTATTGCTAGTCAGTAATAAAAACCCTGAGCCCAGCACAAGCCAAAGATCTCCGCCCCCAGAGCAAACCCCTGAAGTGACAAGCTCCTGTTTCACATTTCCAATACTTTGACCACCTGATGCAAAGAGCAGACTCATTGGAAAAGCCCCTGATGCTAGGAAGGATTGAGAGCAGGAGAAGAGATTGTTGGATGGTGTCACTGACTCAGTGGATATGAGTGTGAGCAAGCTCCTGGAGATAGTGAAGTACAAGGGAAGCCTGGCATGCTGCAGTCCATGGGGTCACGAAGAGCTGGACGTGACTGAAGGACCGAACAACAGCAACAACTTATTCTGTTATTGTAACATCAACTTGAAAGAAGCCACCAAGAGCCTGCAGCTCATCGCATGTAAAGGCACCCATAGTCTCACTTTGTATGTATTTTTATATAAACGCGATCATGCTACAAGTCTTGTTTTGCAACTTATCTTCTAAGGTTTAACACTATGACGAAATCTTCCTAGATGAGAGCAGATTGATCTCTTTCCTCCTTTTTATCTGCTGGAAAATATGCACAGTAATTCTGAGCCACGATATATTCAAACACTCCTCTTTAGGTGAACACTTAGATTGTTCTCAGAGATGCTTCTGGCTGATCTCAATCGGTGGTTTTATTTACATAACTGAATACAGAAGGCTCTGACACTCCTCAGTTTTGCATAAGGGGTTTGAACATCGCAGATTTTGGTGTCCTCAGGGGTCCTGGAATCAGTCTTCTATCGGTATGAAAGGACAATGTAATCATTTTTTATCTTCAAATGAAATTTCATAGAGTTCTCAAAAATACAGAACGCATAATTAAAAGAACTCCTCTAGTCAGTGTCAGATTCAGATGAGGGGGCGGTGTGTAGGATCCGAGCTCACTCACTCAGCTTTGGGGTCTCTCGCTGAGCGGGTCTGCCCACACGGTACCACGGTCCCCTCTGAGCCACCCTGACCTCATCCTGCGGCTCCCACGATGTGGACTGGAGTGTCTACAGGACCAGGACAAGATTCCTAATGAATCCCTGTTCTCAGCACTAAAGGTATCTGACCCATTGGCCCAGAGATTCGAGAAGGCATTACTGGAGTGGGTGTCGCCAGCTTCCAGCGTGAGGTATCTGTAATCCTGAAGATTGTATTTATGACAGCCATGGTCGTGTCCAGCAGACAGACCTCACACGTGTGTAAGCATGGAAGGACTGAGAGGGTCTCCCCGTGCCTCCACGTGGAGCTCCCTCTCTTACTTGATGAGTGGTTGGACTTCATGGGCTATGAGATGGACTCCAAGGTGTTTTTTATTGCAGAAAAATTGTCTTCCAAATGATGTTTTCTGTAAGCTAAAAATAAAGTGCATTCTTGGCTCCTGTGTACATCAACTGAAAAGAAGAGCCAACAGCCCTGATACAGAACAGCAACAAAATAATTTGGGACCAAAATGTATCTTTCATTCAAAGTGGATAATTCCTATTCTGTTAAATGGGAAATTATGAGTAAGCAAACATCCAGGTTATTGTTTTCCAGAATAGGTCAATTCCTCGACACCAAAATATATCATGTTCTGTAATTCTCAGGGACTCAGAAAATATCTGTTGAATCAGTTAACTTGATTGAAATTGGTTTTTCAGCTGTCAGTATATAATGTATACACATATTGAAAGAATAGAAGGGAATTAAATCACATCCACAAAATTAATCAAAAGAGCTGACAGTGAAATGACCATTCGGGGTTAAAAATTAAAAGAAAAAAATTCTGTAATGCCAACACCAGCCTGTAAATCCTCTCCCATGTGAGCCCAACTGTGAAGTCATTGCTTCTGCCCAAACCTTCCTCCTCCCTTTCCTGTACCACCGACAACATCCTGCCTTCACCTCCCAGAGCTGTCTGCACTGCCCTCATCTTTACCCTCAAACATAAAGCTCCCCACTTTAAAACTCTTCCTGGGACTTTTTATTAAGACATCTCCCATGGCTAATGACCACATATCTAGATTTTCAAGAACGGCCAGTTTTAAAGTGAGCCATCTTACTTTCTCCATGAACACACTCATTTGTCAAAACACATGTCTTGCTTAGGAAATATGACCATTGTATTGATGCTCCTATGTCACCCCTGCCTCCCTCATGTTACTTTACACCGCATCAAAACTACCACTCATTCCTAAAAGAAAAGTGAAGAATATCTCATACCACTAGAGTGAGAAATAACTTGGCCAGTAAAGATAGGTGTTTTTTAGGATGAGGCTTAATGCAAAGCCATGAGTTTCTAATTCTAGCACATATTGGGCCATGATGACTTTTATAGTATCCATCTATTAGTAACTATACCTTAACAGACCAAGGATGCAAACGACTCACTAAATGTGCTGTTTTGTAAGTTTCCTTACATTATTTTTCTCCAAATGTGGGAGGGGTACATCTGCTTATAGGTACCTATGGAAAGAGAAACTAACAAAAGACTCTGTGGCAAATGTGAGTTACATGGCGGAGTGTTACTGTATGAGTTTTTTCCTATCTCCATTAATGCTCTTAATCATAAATATTCCATGCATTCCCCATTCCCTCCGGGCACTGAGTCATGTCTGCTCAGAAAGACACTGTTCTCACAGGCTGCCACTCACAGCCATTGTGAGAGACAGACACTTCAGCGCTCACTCGGAAAGTGTTTACTGAATTCACAAACAGGAGACGGCTTCACAGAAACAAATCTCGGCCGAGCCTTCTGCACAGATGTCAGATTTCTGTAGAAGCCTCCCGGAGGCACACGATACCACAATGGACTATTTTTAGTCCTGATAATTATATTGGAGGAGAAGGGGAGGAGGATGAAAATGTAGCTCTGGCGAAAAAAGCAATTACCATCGACATCATATATTTTCACCTACGAGATATGTTATTTTCAGAGAAATAAAGAGACAAACCTTCCCCAAACCTATAGATTTTTCAGCTGTGCCTCCCATGAAGTAAGTAGATGTTTAATTCTTCCCCTTTAGGATTCCAGAAAGAGCGTGGACTCGTAGGTTAATATATGTAGCAAATGTTATACCAGTGTGGATCTTACTACTACAAAAAAGGATGTTTTGTTTCGAAGTCCCAGAAAGCAAGAATTTGCATCCCTCACACACACCGAATATTCATGATCAGCAGCTGCAACAAAAGTTGGGGATGCCTTCAAATTCCTTTCCTCCAGGTCTCCGGTGTCTAATTTTTGAGGCATTTTCTCACTCCTTCAGGGCTTCACTGAAATTGGTCTTGTCTGTGAAGGCTTCTGCATTCCATGTGCATGCACTCACGTCTGTTAAGTAGCACGCTCTGTTAAGTAGCTCAGTGAAAGCCAGTCTGGGATGAAATAGAACAACCTAGGGTTGCTCAGCGTTCAGAAGCACAGTGAAAGGGATGGCAGGAGCCTCGTCGTGCTCAGACAAGGTTTCCACCTCAAGCTCCCGTCTGCTCACCTTCCCTAAACTCACAGGTCAGGGCTGAGGCCCTGGACAGGGAGAGGGCAGTTGCATCACAGAGAACCACAGACGACTTTGATTTCAGAGCTGTTGTTCAGTCTCTCTGTTGTGTCCAACTCCTTGCCCCCCCGTGGAGGGCAGCACGCCAGGCTTCCCTGTCCTTCCCCATCTCCTGGAGCTAGATCAAACTCAAGTCCATTGAGTCGGTGGTGCCATCCAGCCATCTCATCCTGAGTCGGACCTGAGTTCTCAGTTTAGTTTTCCTCTCTCCTCTATGCATCCTCTCTTTCTTGGAAAGCTGTGCTTTCCTCGAGTCTATGAATTTTGCACAAAGTTTAGTCTTTTTTTCTGACAGCTTCCCCTCTGTTTCCATCACAGCTTGCTTGTCTTCTGGCTGCTCCAGAAATGTTGACATTGCACAGAGATTCACACCCTCTGTGCTATCCCCCCCGTGGAGGGCAGCATGCCAGGCTTCCCTGTCCTTCCCCATCTCCTGGAGCTAGATCAAACTCAAGTCCATTGAGTCGGTGGTGCCATCCAGCCATCTCATCCTGAGTCGGACCTGAGTTCTCAGTTTAGTTTTCCTCTCTCCTCTATGCATCCTCTCTTTCTTGGAAAGCTGTGCTTTCCTCGAGTCTATGAATTTTGCACAAAGTTTAGTCTTTTTTTCTGACAGCTTCCCCTCTGTTTCCATCACAGCTTGCTTGTCTTCTGGCTGCTCCAGAAATGTTGACATTGCACAGAGATTCACACCCTCTGTGCTAAATCTCAATGTCCAGCCCGGACTCGGTCAGGATTTATACTCGTGTATTCACATCTTGGCTAGGTGTCTCCTAGTGATACATCACAGAATCTCAAATTCACACATCCAAACTGGCCTCAGTACCTTTCCCTCTAAGCCAGTCTCATCTCTGAGGCTTGCATTTCAGCACTGGGACTGGGGTCCCCTCAGCCACGAATAGGCCTGAATGTGTGTGTCCTGCATGGCCCTCTTCCTCCACATCTAATCTATGACCAGTTCATATCACAGCATCTCCAAAAGAGTTCTGGACTCTACACTCGTTGTTGCCTCTGCCATCAGTGGTGATCCAAGCCCTCATCCTCACTAGCCTGGACAACCATAGCAGCTTCCTGAAGTGACTCCCTGTTTCCGCATCCTCAAATTCACCCTCCATCTGCCAGCGAGATCGTTCCAAAATATCATCAGATGTATGAAACTGCCCAACTTAAAACTTTCCATGGATTTCTTTAGCATCTAAAAGATAAAATCAAGACTCCTTACGGTTGTGTAACACCTGGTCCCTGCTTTTGTCCCTAATCTCATCCCGCTTGGAATTCAGCATTCTAGCACACTGAGCTGTTTGAAAATGGAAATATAGTTGCTTTTAAAAATTGAAGTAGAGTTGATTTATAATATTGTGTTAGTTTCAGGTATACAGAAAAGTGCTATATATATATAATATATAATTACTATAAATTTACTGTATAATAGAGGATGAGATGGTTGGATGGCATCACTGACTCGATGGACAAGAGTTTGAGCAAGCTCTGGGAGTTGGTAAAGGAAGGGAAGCCTAGCACGCTTCAGTCCATGGGGTCACAAAGAGTCAGACACGACTAAGTGATTGAACTGAACTGAGATATGCTTCCCAGATTATTTCCCTTACAGAATATTGAATATAGTTCCCATAGTTCCCTGCATGATGCATCAGATCATTTTTTGCTTATCTATTTTATGTGAAGTAGTTTGTGTCTCGGAGAAGGCAATGGCAACCCGCTCCAGTGTTCTTGCCTGGGGAATCCCGGGGGTGGGGGAGGCTGGTGGGCTGCTGTCTGTAGGGTCGCACAGAGTCAGACACGACTGAAGCGACTTAGCAGCAGCAGTTTGTGTCTGTTAATCCTATGCTCTTAATCTAACCCGCCCTCACTCCTTTTTCTTTTTGGTAACCATTTAGTCTATTTTCTATGTCTATCTGAATCTGTCTCTGTTTTGTACATAGATAGAGTCACCTGGATTGTTTTTCAGATTCCGCATATATCATATGGTATTTGTCTTTCTCTCTCTGACTTACTTCAGTAAGTATTAGTACTCTCTTGGTCCACCGTGTTGCTACAAATGGTAGTATTTCATTCTCTTTTATGACTGAGTAATATTCCATTGACTGTCTGTGTTACATCTTCTTTATCCATTCATCTGTTGATGGACACTTAGGTTGCTTTCACGTCTTGGCTATTATGAGCAGTGCTACTATGAACACTGGGGTGCACGTGTCTTTTCTAATTATAGTTTTCTCTGGATATATGCCCAGGGATGGGGTTGTGTCTTATATGGCAACTCTATTTTTAGTTCTTTAAGGGATCTCCATACTGTTTTCCATAGTGGCTGTACCAAATGACTTTCCCAAACAGTGTAGGAGGGTTCCTTTTTCTCCTTTCCTCCACACCCTCTCCAGCATTTATTATTTGTAGACTTTTTGATGATGGTCAATCTGACTGGTGTGAGGTGATACTGCATTGTAGCTTTGATTTGCATTTCTCTAATAATTAGTGATGTTGAGCATCTTTTCATGTGTCTGTTGGCCATTGGTTATATTCTTTGGAGAACAGATTTAAGTCTTCTGCCCATTTTTTGTTGGATTTGTTTTCAACACTAAGTTACATGAGTTATTTGTATGTTTTGAATATTAACCTCTTATTGGTTGCATCATTTGCAAATATTTTCTTCCATTCTGTATGTTTTTGTTTTGTTAATGTTTTCTTTTTTCTCTATGCCTGTGTTGCTTTTACTCTCTTTTTAATTAAATCATACCTATCTAATTAACTTCATAGCACCTTCCTTGCCAGACTTAGCAATTCTCTTTATCCTCTAACATCCAGCTCCAGATCCTTCCCTGGCAGAATTCCCTGAACATTCACCCATGATGCAACACTGTTGCACTTGCCACTGATACAGTCCAGGAGGAAGCATCCTGAACTCCATCAGGCCAGGAATTTTATCTTGTTCACTCTGGTGTATACCCAGACTCTGGAACACTGGTTGGTGCCCATCTTTGTCAGTCAATGTTTCCAAATATTCATCTAAAAAGCAAGGTTCACAATATGAAGATAAATGAGAGCTCAATTCAGGTAGAATGTTTCATGCCTCTGTTCTTAAGAGCTAACAAAAGTCCCTAAAAGTAAGAGGAAAAATTGAGGAGCCTTGGTTTGGGCACCAAATTATTATCTTTTTCTTTGTACTTATTTTCTTAGAAACGTCAGAAGGAACCCACGCCTTTGCTTTAAGTTTTCTTTTCATTCCCCTGCATCTATCTGTCTGCCCCTACCCACAGCAGACTTTTGAGCTCCCTGTAAGATTCAGTCTGGCGTTCTCTGTTCTTCCCAATTCACTCACTTCTTGGTCCTTTCCTTCACCCACAAATCTGCCCCATCTCTTTCTAATGGAATATGCCAAAATTTCCATGTCCTACAGTGACTGCCCTTCTGAACTTTGGGCCAGTTTTCTAACCGGAGCCCAGTCTGTTCTCCTGAATGTTCTTCTGTCAATACACACATGACATTAAAACAAGATTTATCCTTTTCCCTGAAGCCACCCCTCCCCATGACTTTCCTGGTTTTTAGATGGCACCCCATTCTAAATCTCTCAGCCTTGAAGATGCAGAATCAACTTTGTCATTTTCTCTTTCTACACCTCCCACACCTAATCAGTAACAACAGCTCTTTTAATTAATATAGATGTGGGAAATTAACAGAGTTTTCAGAAATGATGAGTAGCTTGGTTTAGTTGATGCGGAGGGTATAGTAAAGCATCAGTGGAGTATCAGACCAAAATGCTAGCATAGCCTGACACTTCAGAGTCTTACGGTCTAAGCTAAGAAACTGAGGATTCATTTAAAAGTGCACTTGCAAAGTGGTGAATACATATTATAAGAAATGAGTTTTGATAGACATTAATCTGGTCTTGACATCAGGAAGGATAGAATGGTGTTGGTGTTGGTGGGGGTTGCTGTTTAAATTAAAATACAAAGGACTATTGCTTAGTCTGATGTTTGCTCCTTGGAAGAAAATGTTGGACCAACCTAGACAGTGTATTAAAAAGCAGACCCATCGCTTTGCCAACAAAGGTCCCTATAGTCAAAGCTATGGTTTTTCCAGTAGTCATGTACAGGTGTGAGGGTTGGGCCATAAAGAAGACTGAGTGCTGAAAACTGATGCTTCTAAACTGTGGTGCTAGAGAAGACTCTTGACAGTCCTTTGGATTGCAAGGGGATTAAACTAGTCAATCCTAAAGGAAATCAACCCTGAGTATTCATTGGAAGGACTGATGATGAAGCTGAAGCTCCAATACTTCAGCCACCTAATGCAAAGAGATGACTGACTGGAAAAGACCCTGATGCTGGGCAAGATTGAGGGCAGGAGGAGAAGGGGGCACCAGAGGATGAGATGGTTGGATGGCATCACTGACTCAATGGATGTGAATTTGAGCAAACTCTGGGAGATAGTGAAGGGCAGAGAAGCCCAGCATACTGTAGTCCATGGGGTCACAAAGAGTTGGACACAACTTAGCAACAGAACAACAACAATAGCTCAGTTATAGGCCAGCCGTGTGACTGTTAAGGTACTGAGGTTCTCTGAACTAAGCAGCCTCCTGAGAAAAGAATAACATCTTTCCTAGGAGCATCTTGTGGGTTGGAGACAACAGAGGCAAAAGCCCAAGTAAGCATGCCAGCACATGTGAGGCACCAATTGACTTGGTTTTGAGAGTGATTCCTACTCAGCAAGGGGCTTCCTGGATTTCTGGGCTGGGGCTCAGCTCAGTCCCAAAGAATGTGGTGATTGTTCCCGGACACCTTCAGTCAACCGCCTCCAGGGACCTGTGTCCTAGCATCCTTGAGACCACGCCCGCTCTGAGACCACAGCCAGGGCTAATTCATCTCTGCCTTGACAATGCATAACCAGCTTCTACACACAGCGAGACCTCGATAGTGTTAGATGGCTGAATCCGTTAATGAATAAACCCAAGCCTATAGTGATTAGCTTGCTTTCAAGTGGAGTGAGGTTCCCAGCTATCTGAACAGCGGAGTCCTTCTGCAGGTCCACGAACACTTCTGATTTACCCTTGGCACCTGTAAGTGATATTATCAGGTACTTGGGTCCCTTTTCTTCTTCCAAGTGTTCTCAAGTACACCTTGAAGCTGTTGAAATTGGCAAAAGGAATTTCCTCTTATACCTTCAAGAAATAAGGTAATAAGAATTCTTCAGGCCTATTGACATGAAAAGTTAATGTTCTTATTTATTTATCTACTTTTATGGTTTTGTTGTGCCTGCTTATCTCCATCTTCAGCTCTTTGGGTTTCTCTCTGGACAGGCTTACCCTCTCTCAAGCCTGATGTATGTACAGAAAATACACAATTAGCAATTAACTGGAAGAACTGCTGGTGGGGAGTCGCTCTTCTTGCTCTGAGGCTGGCAGATGTCCCAGACCTCCAAACAGCATCTGACTTCTCTGACCTCTACCCTGCTCTGTCCAGACCTCTACCGCCTACTCTCTCTGCACTGGTCTAAGCATCTCCTGTCACAGGCTTGTGACTGGCTGACTTGGGCATTGTCATTTGGGGAATAAGGCACAGAGCCAAAGGCTTTTCTTGGAAAGGCTGATCCCAGGAGGTCTGACATCACCACCACTCCCTCTTCCTTCTACATAAGTAAAGCCACCCCACAAGCATCATCACTACACATCTCCAAGTCTTTCTCCTTTTCCCACTTCTGGGATGATGGGACTGTGATTCCATTCAGGAGGCAGTTAGGAGATATTCCTGAACTTGGGAGTTGAAGGAAAGAAAGACAGAAAGACAGAGTGAGAACTGAAATGAAAGATATTCTGCAAGTAACATGAGGAAAAAAATCCCTTGGACAAGGGACTGTGCTTGATAAGCGAATGAACAACCCCCTTTTATTTAATCATTTCTGTTAATACCTTTAGAGCTGATTTTGCAGAAATTGCTGCCCAGGGATTTCCATCTATTGGGTTTTGGCTCCATAAGGAAGTGTGGTGTAACGTGGAAGGCAAGGGTGACTTTGTGACTTGTGGAATTTTGGTTTTAGGCAGAGATAAATTTTAATTCCAATTCAATCACTATTTATGTAAGTGACTATGGTTACCAGCAGAGTCCCAAATCATCAGTACATGCTCCACAAATACTATTATTATGCTACTGTGATCATTGGCTTCCCAGGTGACTCACTGGAAAAGAATCCACCTGCCAATGCAGGAGATACAAGAGATGCCCGTTCAATCTCTGGGTTGGGAAGATCCCCTGGAGAAGGAAATGGTAACCCACTCCAGTATTCTTGCCTGGAAGAGTACATGTACAGAGGAGCCTGGTGGCTACAGTCTGTGGAGTCACAAAGAGTCAGACATGACTGAGCGTCTGAACACACACACACACACACACATGCTGTGATTATTATTATTTTGAAGATTGTAGCATGACCAGGAATGGAATATCTCAAAACTCAACTGGGCCATTCCTCTGTTTCCACTATTGCCGGGGAGGAGAATGCTGTCTGGGGTGGAGGGGCCCCCAGATGTAAAGGCTGGGATCTTGGGAGTACTTCTAGAGTGAATCCATCCCTAGATTGTTAGGTTGCTAAGGCAGAGTCTGGGGCTCAGAATATTTCCCAAAGAGCTTCTCTCCCTGAAGGATCAGACATGTATGAGCAGCAGTGTTTGATTGTAGGTCAAATCCAGGTCTCCGGCATTGCAGGTAAGTTCTTTACCATCTGAGTCACTAGGGAAGCCCATGAGCAGCAGGAGGAACTCAACAGATATTTACTGGGCTGAACTGAATTGAGTCAGGCCCGTGGTCTCTCCATCCAAGTGTTCTGTGTCTGATGCAGAACTGGTAATAGAAATTTGCTATCATGTGCATGGGGTCACAAAGAGTCAGACATGACTGAGCCTCTAAGCACAGCACACGTTATGTGCTTTACTCACACAAGGAATAGAGACATAGCCTTGGACCACTTGCTTTAGCTCCCTAAACAGAACATACTGCACAACACTGAAGAACTGGGTTCTAGGATCAGACCTGGGTTCCATGTCCAGATCCATGATCTCATTAGCTATGTGATCTTAGGCAACTTATCACATCTCTTTATATTTCTATTTCCTTCTGTTGTGAACCAACACACTGATGATATTAACAGAAAGCTTAAATAAAAGACATTATCAGAAGGCTTAAATAAACCAATTGTATGAAAACATGGGCCACAATGCCTGGCCAGCAGCACATGTTCAAATCCATTCTGTTTGGCTTGTAGACGCCATCAGGGTCCACATGTTCTCTGAGTAAGGAGCGGGCTCCTTGCATCTCAGAGCTGCATTCCACTCAGACACACAATGCTGCATCTCCGTTTTTCTAATTCTGACCCGTCCAGAGATGAGGGACTGCTATTTTTATTGCCTCTTAACTTCAGAACCAACCCTGTCAGTGCTTCCAGCTTCCTTGATTTTAATTAAGTAAGGCTTTATGGTACTTGCTTCAGTAAAGCCCAAGTAATAGAGAGGAGGTTAGCTGGATGAACCCAGACTCCAGGGTGCTAGTCCCAGCCTTGCCGAAGATGCTATGCAATCTAGCTTGGCATCTTGTTGTGGAGGAGAACTAATAATTTTTAAAAAAGATTATACTGCTTTTTGCAAATATGGTTTGCGGCAGAAATAATCAGTGATAATAACAGAGGAGCAGAGTCCCTGGGGAGTCCCCTAACCCTTACTCACAGGCATGCTCCTGGAATCCAGCTTCTCCTGAGTCTTCCTAAGGGCTGCCCATGTTCAGGAGGTATCCAGGCATCCCAAACCAATGTGCATATTACTCCAGGGAGGAGCCTGGATCACTGCAGAATAAGCCCATCACCCTTGATCCCTCCGGCTCCATCACAGATCTCCATCTTGTCAAGAATTCTACTAAGTCTGGAATCACCTTTACTTGTTTCCACCACAATTGCTTCAAGCCCTTATCAGTTCTTTCCCTGGAACATTACAGCAGGCTTCCAACGGTCTCCCTGTCTCCTGTCTCATGACACCACAAGACTTCCTTCAGACACCATTAGGACAGTGATCTTTTATTTTTAAAGTCTTTATTGAATTTGCTACAGTACTCCTTCTATTTTGTACTTTGGTTTCTTGGCTGCAAGGCAAGTGGGATCTTAGTTCCCTACCAGGGACTGAACCCACACCCTCTGTGTTTGAAGGTGAAGTCTTAACCATTGGACTACCAGGGAATTCCACGAGTGATCTTTTTACAAGCCAGCTGCTAACCCCGTGGTTGCTGATTCAAGGGCTTCCCTGCTGCAAACCTGGATGTGGACACACAGGAGGGGAGGGTCCAAGAGAGAAGTCACACAGAGAACTGCCTCCTGGGTCAGGAATTGAATCCTGTGAGGTAGCGAAACAAGTTGTATTATTATTCTCTTGTCCTCTTTACAGAAACAGAAGGACCTGGCAGCTTGTCACAGGCCTTAGAGCGATTATTTGAACTCATATTGTCTGACTTCTGAGACTGTTCTCTCTCCACTAGACCGTTAAAGAATACTTGTGGCAGGTGCTGGGTACCATGTCCAGCCTCAGGGCTGCTTCTGCCCCTCTCACTTCCCATGATGGAGCTTCCCTAAACCATCCACAGGTGCCCAGGATACAAAGAGTCAATCTTCCAGCCTTGGTCCAGGCCGCCTAGCGTATCATGCCCCCCATCCTTCGTCCAGGCCTCTTTCTTCCTATAAAGGGGAACTGGGATGCCACCTCACTCAGGGAACCTTCCTTTTGTCTTGGGCACAGATCACCCTTCCCTCCTCTGTGTGCTTGACAGTGGGGACCACCCTTCCCTCATTCTTCTGTATTAACAGTGCAGCCTTGCCTTTGTTTGCACAGAGTCTGCCCTCTATTCAATGCCTGGGACTGTCTGATTCCTACGTGTATCTCTGCTGCTGCGTACAGCACAGGGTACATGGAAGGCGCTCAAATCCACTTCACTGAATGAGAACAAACAAAAAATAAAATATTAATACCAGAAATTATCCTTCTCCTTGTACTGACATTTGTCTGTTTCTGTAGTAAACATTTAAAAAAATACTTTTTTTGTCTCAGGAATTCAAGTTAGGTTAATATTTTAAGAATAAATTTAACAAGGAAAAGGCTAGATCATCTTTGTATGAGCTGAGCGTCCATCTGTGTATATGGCAATCAATTTCTTGACACCCCAGTTTCAAGGGGTAGATTTGTCCTGTTGCTGTTGTTCAGACATTCAGTCATGTTTGACTCTTTGTGACCCCATGGACTGTAGCCCACCAGGCTCCTATGTCCATGACATTTCCCAGGCAAGAATACTGGAATGGGTTGCCATTCCTTTCTCCAGCGGATCTTCCAGACCCAGCGCCTGAACTTCTTTCTCCTGTATTGGCAGACAGATTCTTTACCACTGAGCCACCTGGGTCCTGGCACCCAGCTAAAGTATAAACATCAGTATACCTATGACCACACCCCCAAGAATCTGCTCAAAAAGACGACAAGGTACGAGCATCCAGGGCGGTGTCATAGCTCTTTCCTAGATCGGCTAGGCTACTTTGTCAAACGCACTGAAGAAAGCCTCCTTTCTATATGGATACCTGGTTGAAACTCTCCTGCTGGTTACTTTTAAGTCAAGTTTTCCCCAAACTGAGTGACAGACGAAAGTTCTGCCAGTTTGACCTTTCAGCAGCACACCCTCGGGTGTCTCATCTCACTGATGCCATCATTTATAACAAAGGACAGTGCAAGGAAGGGGGCGGAGCCCTAGCAAAATGCTGATGTTTGTACCACACTAGCTCGAGATAGTCGGCCACAAAGGGCGCTGGCGGAGATGAGCTCACGCAGCCTTGGCAGTTGCTTCTGCTGAAGGCTGCCTCTTGGGGGTGGAGGACAGGGAGCTGGGGTGGCCTCTCAGCTCTGTCGTCTCTGTCATTACTTGCAGCCAAAGAAACCACATAATTATTCCTGAAGGAGCCTCTGGTCAGACATTTCATTTGAAAACCGTCATTTTACAAATGTTTAATTACTTCTCAAACGCGAAGGATGACTGTGAATGTATGATCTGTCCTGTAAGAAGCTATCAACCTCAACCTCCTTGAGTTGCTGGCTAGAGAAACATTGTACGCAGAAAATTAAAGTGGTCTGATCACTTCGTATTTAAAGCAGTCTTTCTGCCTTCCCTGTGGCTCTGGTCTCTGACCTCATCTCCACCTCCGAGGGTATTTCCCAGCATCATCTCACCTGGGTGAGGGCTGCCTTCCTTCTTCCTGGTTCTCGCCTGTAAGAGACTCAAGATGGACTTCAGTTCCAGGTGCACAGCTAAGAAATCACCTGAAAATCAGGTTCTGATTTTAATTAAGAGAACTCCATGGTGTTTCTCTGGGCTTCTTAGATGACCTAGCTTATTTGATTTTCAGTTCAGTTCAGTCGCTCAGTCGTGTCTGACTCTTTGCTGCTGCTAAGTCGCTTTAGTCGTTTCCGATTTTGTGCAACCCCATAGACAGCAGCCCACCAGGCTCCCCCATCCCTGGGATTCTCCAGGCAAGAACACTGGAGTGGGTTGCCATTTTCTTCTCCAATGGCATGAAAGTGAAAAGTGAAAGGGAAGTCACTCAGTCATGTCTGACTCTTAGCGACCCCATGGACTTTAGACCACCAGGCTCCTCCGTCCACGGGATTTTCCAGGCAAGAGTGCTGGAGTGAGGTGCCATTGCCTTCTCCTGTCCGACTCTTTGTGACCCCATGAATCACAACACGCCAGACCTCCCTGTCCATCACCAACTCCTGGAGTTCACTCAAACTCATGTCCATCAAGTCGGTGATGCCATCCAGCCATCTTATCCTCTGTCGTCCCCTTCTCCTCCTGCCCCCTATCCCTCCCAGCATCAGGGTCTTTTCCAATAAGTCAACTCTTCACATGAGGTGGCTAAAGTACTGGAGTTTCAGCTTTATTATCAGTCCTTCCAAAGAACACCCAGGACTGATCTCCTTTAGAATGGACTGGTTGGATCTCCTTGGAGTCCAAGGGACTCTCAAAAGTCTTCTCCAACACCACAGTTCAAAAGCATCAATTCTTCGGCGCTCAGCTTTCTTCACAGTCCAACCCTCACATCCATACATGACCACTGGAAAAACCATAGCCTTGACTAGACAGACCTTTGCTGGCAAAGTAATGTCTCTGCTTTTCAATATGCTATCTAGGTTGGTCATAACTTTCCTTTCAAGGAGTAAGCGTTTTTTAATTTCATGGCTGCAGTCACCATCTGCAGTGATTTTGGAGCCCCCCAAAATAAAGTCTGACACTGTTCCCACTGTTTCCCCATCTATTTTCCATGAAGTGATGGCACCAGATGCCATGATCTGAGTTTTCTGAATGTTGAGCTTTAAGCCAACTTTTTCACTCTCCTCTTTCAGTTTCATCAAGAGGCTTTTGATTTTCACACGTGTGCAGTTTGAAGTTACGATCATTTTTAGTGGTTGCAGTTTCAAAACATGCTGTGTGTACATTTTATTTTTTTAATTTATTTATTTTTGATGTGGACCATTTCTAAAGTCTTTATTGAATTTGTTACAATACTGCTTCTGTTTTGTGTTTTGGCTTTTTGGCCCCGAGGCATGTGGGGTCGCACAGAGTCAGACACAACTTAAGAGACTGGACAACAACGAAAGGCTTTTGTGCTAAAGCTGGGAAAGCCCCAGACAAACCGTGAGAGTTGTTCACCCAGACTCAAGGGTGAGGCTTGCTTCCCACAGCGATGGGAGGAGGAACAGCAGCTTGCACAAAGCCAGAGAAGACAACTCAGGGCTGCTTTGGGGAAGCAGTGTCACTGGCATGAAATGTATTCAGGGCTGTGGAGTAGAAAGGAGGACTGGGGCTTTGTAGGCAGAGGTGAGATGAGGACTGGATAGATCGTGGATCTCTGTGGAAGCGCAGAGCAGGAACAGGGAAGCTGATAAACACTGTCTGGATTCCTCTGCAGCCTCTTTCTGACACTCGGCTTCACTGCCATCGTAATGCCCACTCCAGACGCTTCCTCTAAACAGTCACTGAGATTGGCAGTGATTCAATGTGTGCAAGTATCAAGGGAACTGTCTTCCTTTCCTGTTCACAGAAGTTTTGAGTCCACTAAAGTAATCTGTCGTGATGGGCATGTAAGAGACAGTGAGGATGACAGTGGATCTCATACAAAGTAACACTGTTTGGAAACCTAATGGTCAGAGGTCCAACATATCTGTCTGGATTCCTCTGCAGCCTCTTTCTGACACTCGGCTTCACTGCCATCGTAATGCCCACTCCAGACGCTTCCTCTAAACAGTCACTGAGATTGGCAGTGATTCAATGTGTGCAAGTCATCAAGGGAACTGTCTTCCTTTCCTGTTCACAGAAGTTTTGAGTCCACTAAAGTAATCTGTCGTGATGGGCATGTAAGAGACAGTGAGGATGACAGTGGATCTCATACAAAGTAACACTGTTTGGAAACCTAATGGTCAGAGGTCCAACATAAACAACCCTTATTCATCCTACTTGGCTGCCCTGCAAAAAGACACCTCTGAACACACCACAGCTGCTTCTATTTAGGAAGCCAGGGTCCCTAATTTCAGGGCCAGCCAGGTTGTCCAGGGGCCTGGACAGAAAACAGGAAGAATTGCTTATGCAGAGTGAAGCATCTCCTTTCATAAAAGTGTTACTTACCTTGACATTGGGTCATTTATACTGTCAAAAAAAAAGTGTATACTTATTTCTTCCAAGTTTCTCTACAGCTATTAAAGGATATGGTCGCCAGCTGTTTATGTGTTTACTGAGGGCAAGAGAAGAATTAATTGGATTGATTTATACTTCATCAAGAAGGCTTCAGGCTGCAGTTCAGAAGAACTTTCTGACATTAAATTTTCTAGAAAATAAAGTATGTTCTTCCAAGTTTCTCTACAGCTATTAAAGGATATGGTCGCCAGCTGTTTATGTGTTTACTGAGGGCAAGAGAAGAATTAATTGGATTGATTTATACTTCATCAAGAAGGCTTCAGGCTGCAGTTCAGAAGAACTTTCTGACATTAAATTTTCTAGAAAATAAAGTATGTCATCCACATTCTCAAATCTTTTTTTTTTAAGCCTTGAGGTATTAACTTTCTACATAAATTCATCGTGTGCTCACTAATAAACATACACTTATTAAGCAGAAGTTTGTGACATAAATAACTGATATTAGCCAGATAAATTAATAGAGCTTTCAGTTTTATGCTCCAAATCAAGTCACAAACTGAGCTAACGCCCCTCATCTTATTTCACTCAAATGTTGTGTGAATAGCAGATTCTGAGACCCGATTTATCCTGGGAACCTCCTCTATGTGCTAATTCAGTCATGCTGTATGCATCAGAACTAGGGAGGGTTTGGGAGTGGAGGTTATAACAGAGAGGAGAAGCTAGGAGTTGCTAACACGCAAGGGCAGAAGAAAAATGCTCAGGAGATAAAATGAGGCACAGTGGGGTTGACTGGTCACAGCAAAAGCAGGGACTTCAGAAACCCAAGCAGGCACTGCCAGAAACCCAGGAGCTTTGGGAAGACTGAGGGCTGCAGGCCGTCCAGATCACAGCAGGAGCAACCACGTTTGCACACTGCCCGGCGCAGCCCTGGTAGTAGATGGCTGGGTTCTGCTGTCTGGCCACTCATTCTTTGTTCTTCCTGGTGGAGGAAAGTCCCAGCCCCTGGAGAATCTTAAATGCTCCTGGAGTGACTTCTCACTTCAAGGTTTCAAGGCTTAGCCTCGGCTCATTCTAGATNCACACTGCCCGGCGCAGCCCTGGTAGTAGATGGCTGGGTTCTGCTGTCTGGCCACTCATTCTTTGTTCTTCCTGGTGGAGGAAAGTCCCAGCCCCTGGAGAATCTTAAATGCTCCTGGAGTGACTTCTCACTTCAAGGTTTCAAGGCTTAGCCTCGGCTCATTCTAGATAGCCCATCAGAAGATGTATGGAGGAGATGTGTGAATAGCAGCGCATTGAGGTGCTTGCTCCCAGGCCAGACCCCAAATCCCAAGGCACAGAATAGAGAGAAAGAAACTAGAGAAAAATAGCCCCCTTTCTTGCCGGGAAAAATGGCACAGGGTGAGCTTCTGCCTGGGTTCATGTCACTTTGTGCCTGTCCAGGCCTCCAGAAGAGCCAAGCAAGTCCTGGCCAATAGCTATCATCCCAGAGAAAAGCAGAAGACATTGTAATCCTGCTCTTGAAAAATACAGCATATTAGGAAAACCTTTCTCGGTTACACATAGGATGCAAACCCTCTGACAAAGGGAGGAGCTCATTGTTCAAATCTAAATCAGAGCATCTTCCTTCCACCTTGGATCAAGTCCAGCAAACTCAACGATGGCTACATTTACAGGGTGTAGGAGGTACTGCATTCAACTCAAAATGTGCAAGAAACAAGACACAACTGCTCATTGATTCTGTACACCTGAGCCTTCTCCCATGTATGAGCTCTCCTGAGAACTTTCTGAGTAGAACTGTTGAAACTGTCCCTAAACACCCTAAAGAAAGTCAAGGAAATAGATATTGGAATCCTGGGTGTTTCTCCTACTTCCTTGTATGACAAACCTTGGTGATACCTGAAAATGTTGAAAGATAAAGATAAACATCCTTTCAGGGAGCTGGAGAGGAAGCAGTCTCTTCTTAATATCTTCTGCTTCTGTTAGGTGCATACCATTTCTGTCCTTTATCGAGCCCATCTTTGCATGAAATCTTCCCTTGGCATCTCTAATTTTCTTGAAGAGAGCTCTAGTCTTTCTCATTCTGTTGTTTACCTGTTTCTTTGCATTGATTGCTGAGGAAGCCTTTCTTATCTCTTTTTGCTGTTTGGAACTCTGCATTCAGATGTGTATATATTTCCTTTTCTCCTTTGCTTTTCACTTCTCTTCTTTTCATAGCTATTTGTAAGGCCTCCTCAGACAGCCATTTTGCTTTTTGCATTTCTTTTCCATGGGAATGGTCTTGATCCCTGTCTCCTGTACAATGTCATGAACCTCCCTCCATAGTTCATCAGACACTCTATCTATCAGATCTAGTCCCTTAAATCTATTTCCCATTCCACTGTATAATTATAAGGGATTTTTTTTTAGGGCATACCTGAATGGTCTAGTTTTTTTTCCCCTACTTTATTCAATTTAAGTCTGAATTTGGCAATACGGAGTTCATGATCTGAGCCACAGTCAGCTCCTGGTCTTGTTTTTTTGCTGACTGTATAGAACTTCTCCATCTTGGGCTGCAAAGAATATAATCAATCTGATTTCGGTGTTGACTATCTGGTGATGTCTGTGTGTAGAGTCTTCTCTTACATTGTTGGAAGAGGGTGTTTGCTATGACCTGTGCATTCTCTTGGCAAAACTCTATTAGCCTTTGCCTTGCTTCATTCTGTATTCCAAGGCCAAATTTGCCTGTTACTCCAGGTGTTTCTTGACTTCCTACTTTTGCATTCCAGTCCCCTATAATGAAAAAGACATCTTTTTTGGTGTTAGTTTTAAAAGGTCTTGTAGGTCGTCATAGAACCATTCAACTTCAGCTTCTTCAGCGGTACTGGTTGGGACATAGACTTGCATTACTGTGATATTGAATGGTTTGCCTTGGAAATGAACAGAGATCATTCTGTCGTTTTTGAGATTGCATCCAAGTACTGCATTTCAGACTCTTTTTTGACCATGATGGCTACTCCATTTCTTCTAAGGGATTCCTGCCTGCAGTTGTAGATATAATGGTCATCTGAGTTAAATTCACCCATTCCAGTTAGTCTTAGGCAAAATAGACTGTTGCCATGGCAACTCAGAGCTTAAGAAAAAAAGATCTTATGTGACTAAGGCAAAGCCATGTAGAATAAAACGTTTGTCCCTTCCTCCTCCTCCTCCTCGAGGGTTCTGGACTCCTTATCAACCTACCGAAGAATTGACTCTCTCACTTTCCTTATAATTCCCACTCTGCAATCAGTACAGAGTCTGGTAATAAAATCTGTTCTTATTTTACAAGTCAAGTAATCAAATGAGAGGACATTGTGTATATTACTTTTCAGCTGAGAACAACTGTGATTAATTTCTGTGGATCCCTACTAAACACTGCTGACCTCATTGTACCATCTTAGCACATTCTTTAGATGCCCTTTTATTTTCCTTAAATTTTATTTAAAAATTATGAGTATTTTTACATATATACGAATCTATTATCTTTCAAATTATTTTCCCATTTAAGTTATTACAGAATATTGTGCAGAGTTCCTTGTGCTATACAGCAGGTTCTTGTTGGCTATCAATTTTAAATACAGTAGTGTTGCTAAGTCACTTTAGTCATGTCTGACTCTGTGCAACCCCATAGATGGCAGCCCACCAGGCTTCCCCGTCCCTGGGATTCTCCAGGCAAGAACACCAGGGTGGGTTGCCATTTCCTTCTCCAATGCATGAAAGTGAAAAATGAAAGGGAAGTCGCTCAGTCGTGTCCAACTCTTCGCCACCCCATGGACCGCAGCCTACCAGGCTCCTCTGCCCATGGGATTTTCCAGGCAAAAGTACTGGAGTGGGATGCCACTGCCTTCTCCAAAATATAGTAGTGTGTACATGTCAATTCCAAACTCCCACTCTTTCCCTTCAGTCCACCCTTCTCCCTGCTAATCAAAAGTTCATTCTCCATGAGTCTTTGCTTTATAAATAAGTTCACTTATTTTATTCAGTTCCACATATAAGTGATAACACATGATTATTTGTCTTTGTCTGGCTTATTCACTTAGTTGGCTTACTACTCATTGTTGGTGTTGTTTAGTCGCTAATCAATAATAAAGAGTTGTGTCCAACTCTTTCATGACCCCCTTGGATTGTAGCCTGCCAGGCTCCTCTGTCCATGGGATTTTTCAGGGAAGTGTACTGGAGTAGGTTGCTATTTCCATCTCCATAGGATCTTCCTAACTTAGGAACTGAATCCACTATCTTCTGCATTGTAGGCGAATTCTTTACCAATGAGCCATCAGGAAAGCCCATGATAATCTCTAGGTCCATCCATATTGCTGCAAGTGGCATTAGTTTTTTCTTTTTAATGGTTGACTAATATTCTGTTGCATATATGTACCACATCTTTATCCATTCATCTGTTGATGAACATTTAGTTTGCTGCCATCTCTTGGTTATTGCAAACAGTGCTGCAATGAACACTGGGGTGCATGTATCCTTTATTTTTTTTTTATCCTTTTGATCCATGATTTTCTGCAGATATTTGCCCAGGAGTGCAATTGCTGGATCATGTGAAACTATTTTATTTTCTCAAGGAACCTACATACTGTTCTCCATAGTGATTGTACCAATTTACATTCCCCGTGCATGCCCTTTTGAAAAAAATATTCCTTTCCAAACAAAAACATGTTTAAATTAATTAAAAAGTAAAATTTGGCCTTAGTAAACAAAAGTTCTTAGAAATTCACTCCATAATGTCCAAGTTTTCAAGACACTAGATGCAGAGTGTAACATTTAAGCACAGAAGTTCTGAAGTACTTAAAGTCATATTTCCAGCACTTGAACTCTTTTTCTGCATTTTCCTAGGTCTTTAACACTGGGAAAGCCTCAGCTTTCTTATCAGTATAAAGGTGATAACAACAGTACCTCCTTCACAGAGTACTAGAAGGACTGAATGATTCATCGTGTGCAAAGTTCTTAGCACATAGTCCTGCATAAAAGACAGCTGTGGAAACAGTAGAAACAGTGTAGACTTTATTTTTTTGGGCTCCAAAATCACTGCAGATGGTGACTGCAGCCATGAAATTAAAAGACGCTTACTCCTTGGAAGAAAAGTTATGACCAACCTAGAAAGTATATTCAAAAGCAGAGACATTACTTTGCTAACTAAGGTCCGTCTAGTCAAGGCTATGGTTTTTCCTGTGGTCATGTATGGATGTGAGAGTTGGACTGTGAAGAAGGCTGAGTGCCGAAGAATTGATGCTTTTGAACTGTGGTGCTGGAGAAGACTCTTGAGAGTCCCTTGGACTGCAAGGAGGTCCAGCCAGTCCATTCTAAAGGAGATCAGCCCTGGGTGTTCTTTGGAAGGAATGATGCTAAAACTGAAGCTCCAGTCCTTTGGCCACCTCAGGCGAAGAGTTTACTCATTGGAAAAGACCCTGATGCTGGGAGGGATTGGGGGCAGGAGGAGAAGGGGACGACTGAGGATGAGATGGCTGGATGGCATCACGGACTCAGTGGATGTGAGTTTGAGTGAACTCCGGTAGTTGGTAATGGACAGGGAGGCCTGGTGTGCTGCGATTCATGGGGTCACAAAGAGTCAGACACAATTGAGTGACTGAACAGAATGTGATTGTAATATATCTATGCAGAGGCCTGTAGAACTGGCCACAGACCAGGGACAACTTGAAAATTCTGGTAAGAGGGAGAGAGTAATGAAAATGAAATGTCCACCATCGTTCAAAGATAGATTGAAGTAATCCAGAAGTAATTGCTGGAAATACCAAACTAGATACTTCTGACCCATCCAGCTGACATCTGAAAACCTGATGTCAGGTTCAGAAGCCTATGCTAAGTCTTGGAGAAGAAGTGGAAGCTGGCAGAGGCAGAAAAAAATGTCTCATAGCTGCCCTCGCTCCTTTCCTCTAGTGGAGTACCCATCTAGGAGCTCGCTGGGCTGTCTTACTGAAGTCATAATAGGTGAATTAGGAGACCTGATGCTTGTTTTCAGTAAAATGTGCTCAGTTCAAATTGACCAAAGTGGAGTGTAAATCTGTCTGTCCTCAGTGGTGGCCATTGGTTTGTGATTATGTTTGCTAAGCTAGGTTTGGGGCTGCAGCGCTTTCTCACAGATAGGCTATTCAGAGTTTAAGAGTAATCAGTTCTCCCTTTCACATTCATGGATAGTGGAGGAGCAGAAATCCAGAACCCTGCTCATACTATTTAAGCACACCTGAACTGTAAGTGAGGCCCTGGAGACTGGCACTTGCCTCATGGCTTGGCTAGAGTGGCATTTCAAGCTCTCCATGGGCAGGGGTGGGTGTGTTGTTTGGGCTTGCGGGGGAGTCTCTGTTTCTGGGCTTCATCAAGAGTGGAGAAGGGCACATACTTTGAACATAGGTTACAGGTCATTGTGACCTCCTCCTTCTTTCTTAACATTTGCAGAATCTGCCTCTGGGTAGGGTTAGCAGAAGGGTGAGCCTCCAAGAGGGGCAGTTGATGTTACACTCCCACCGGTGGGAAGGCCCCCCACCCATGTGGACCTGGAAGCTCATGCCTTTTCCCAGCCTCTTGTTTGGCCATTCAAAACAAGAAAGATACCTACTCTTGGCTCAAATATTTCTGACAACATGTGCATTTATTTGTATTAGAAGTACAAACATAGGAATCCAAATACAAATACAGAGGGCAGCCTAGCCCACCCCGAGCAGGGCACAGTGGGGCCAGACTGGCGAAGCAAGGCGTAGTGCCTCCCATGTCTCAATGCTGCCCGCATTGCCAAGGCACGTTGGACATAAGTGTGCCCACTTTTCTCTAGGAAATCATGAGCCGCACAACTAGTAGGGAGTCACATCCTTGACAGAGAGGAGGAGGATGGCAGGACCTCGGACCCAGAACCAGAGCCTTCAGGCCCTCATGGGATGACAGTAGAGCAGGGGCTGTTGGTGCCACTTGATGAAGGCAGGACCCTGGTTTGGCCCTCAACCCACTTGCCTGGAAAGGGACCAGAGCACACGTTTGGCCAGGGCAGGTCACCTCTCAGGACCAGGTCTCTACACTGAGCCTCTATACTGGTGCTCAATGCAGATTCCAAGAAACCCTCAGATTCTGAAATCCTTCTCCTCTCTCCCACTTGGAGGAGATGAATTCACAGGCAGGAAGGAGTCCATCCAGGTAGAGAGTAGATATGCAAATCTTCTCTGCCTTTCTGTCTGGAGCATCTCCTGGGGCACCTGACGGTTTTCCTTTACACACATGTTTCAAAAAGAGACGACTACACACTATGGTTAACTCTTACAAGTTGCACAGTTCACACTAAACCTGGTACTTTCTCACAATATACATGAAATCTGTGTCCTAAACAAGTGTTACAGAGGGTTTGCCACCTATATCTTGAAGAACTACTTTTGGCTTATCAGTTAAAATAGACCACTATGCACAAATGACCAAGAAATAACTTAAGTGTGCCCTAGTGAAAATGTGATGGTCTGCTCTCAGTAGAAGGCAGCCTCATTTGGACTTCAAAACAATTTCTGATCAGTTATTTAAGCTTGATTTTCTTTTTAAAGAAAAAAATGTGGCCCCACGTTTTCAGGAAATAAAAAGATAGTTCTCTATCTGTTTCTTTCTTTTTTTCCATAAAAAGAAAAAGCTTGAGAAGCTAATATGCTTTCATTAGGAAACTGCGCTCCTTTCAATTTGTTTCAACTATGTTTAGGGTGGTAGGTAGAGTAAGACACACGCTAATAAGTTGTACCAGTTTCACCACTGTACGCAAGGATATAAATACATACATCACTGCATGTAAACACAAGATGGCCCCTTACTCCTCACAAAACAATCCAGGCCTAATCCCTGAAAATTGTTGCTCTTTAAGAACTTTCCACAGAGAATTCATTCACGAGGAATGAATCTCTCACTTAGTTCAGGAGCTGCTTATAAGGAAAAACATGTCATATAGTTGCACAAACATATGCTTGTAAACATTGTTCACTAGCACAAAATTAGTCATTTTGAAGGTCAAGAATGATCGAAAGTTTCCTTTTAAATGTTTTCATAGAATTAGTCTAAACAGCTAATATAATAATAAATACTGAAATTTCATTAATATGTTTTACTTGTGTCTATTTCTATCCAAAAGTAAAAATCTCAAGATATATTAGAAAGAGTCAAAGGTTAGACCCAAATTATATAATAAGAAGCATATTGATTGTCTGTTGGGGCTAACAAAAATCTGAAGTGTATACAGAAGCATTCATTTTAGGGAAAAATGATAAATAGTTCTTAGCCAATTTAATGTTAACGTTCTTGAAAAGGAATAAAGAACATCAAGCACCATAAAAACAACAAAACCAAACCAAGACAATATAAGAAACAAAAACACAAACCCACAAGCCACCAAAAAACAACTAGGTGGAATATTCTCCTAAGGAATAATTTCAAATTCTGATTGAGGCAGGGTAGACAAACAGGACCTCTGTGGCAAAATACAGCTCTGGAAATGTTTTTAGGAAAGCAAATATTTGAACTGTGTATTTAATATTTAAACTGAAATAAAACTTTTTTATTTTCTCTTTTGAAGTTCTAATTTTGTTTTAGTTTGGAAAAGACATTAAACTTTCATGTTGCATGAAGAGTTAAGCTCTAGGATGCATGCATGTATGCTCAGCAATGTCCGACTCTCTGTGACCCATGGACTATAGCCCACCAGGCTCCTCTGTCCATGGAATTCTCCAGGCAAGAATACTGGAGTGGGTTGCCATTTCCTATTCCAAGGGGATCTTCCTGATCCAGAGATCAAACCTGTGTCTCTTGTGTCTCCTGCATTGACAGGCAGATTCTTTACAACTGTGAAACCCAGGAAGCCCCAAAGCACTAGCAAGTGTGTGTGTGTGTGTGTGTGTTCAGTCATGTCCAACTCTTTGTGACTCATGAACGGTAGCCCACCAGGTTCCTCTGTCCATGGAAATTTCCAGGCAAGAATACTGGAGTGGGTTGCCATTTCCTTCTCCAGAGGATCTTCCTGACCCCAGGGTCAAACTCATGTCTCTTGCATCTCCTGCATTGGCTGGCAGGTTCCTTACCACAAGCGCCACCGCAGAAGCCCAGCAGTAGCATGGAACCTGGGAAAGGACACATAGGTGATGATGATACTGTGAAACCCAGGAAGCCCCAAAGCACTAGCAAGTGTGTGTGTGTGTGTGTGTGTTCAGTCATGTCCAACTCTTTGTGACTCATGAACGGTAGCCCACCAGGTTCCTCTGTCCATGGAAATTTCCAGGCAAGAATACTGG
Organism: Aepyceros melampus; assembly: GCA_006408695.1. Taxonomy (NCBI): domain Eukaryota; kingdom Metazoa; phylum Chordata; class Mammalia; order Artiodactyla; family Bovidae; genus Aepyceros; species Aepyceros melampus. The sequence continues at coordinate 38,036 of SJXQ01004537.1, forward strand.
AGTGGGTTGCCATTTCCTTCTCCAGAGGATCTTCCTGACCCCAGGGTCAAACTCATGTCTCTTGCATCTCCTGCATTGGCTGGCAGGTTCCTTACCACAAGCGCCACCGCAGAAGCCCAGCAGTAGCATGGAACCTGGGAAAGGACACATAGGTGATGATGATAATGGTGTTGGAGGAGGAGGAGGTGGTGATGGTTATAATAGTGATGATGATGGTGAGAATGACAGTGAAGCATGATTTACTTCTTCTAAAATCCTATCATATTCAGCTGCCAACTTAAAAATGTGGTCAGCAAGTTAAATGAGCTTTCTGTCAATATATATCACTTAATTACATTGAAAATCACTTCAGAATGAAATTTTTCTTTTTTCTTTAAACTCTCTGCAGCTTCCAGGGTCACCCTGCCCTAACCAGTGCGTGAAATCAGTGAATGGGGCAGGTTAGCTGATGGGTGGATGCATTGACCGGAACTGCCACAGCTAGTTAGGGTGATGAGGTATTCTGATCTCAACAAAGTGACTGAAGTGCTGCTCTGTGTATTGAGTGGCTTTCACCTGTCAATTGACAAAGCTGACACCCCACATCCTTCCTTTTGTAAACAAATAGCTGATTAAAACAAACTCTGCTATAATAAATAAGAACCAAATTAAAGTGCTCATCATTTGCTCCTGAAAATCAGTCTGGCATTGAGTTCTGCTTTTTAATGGAAAATAGGAGCTTTAATACTTTTTGTGGAAAAGTGGTTATTGGGAAAAATAAAGAATCTCAAAGAACTAGAAAAGCAGAAAATACAATAGTCACTTCTCAGTCTGGGGGATTTCATTATTGGCAATCAATCTTCACTGCACTTTCCAAACTGCACAGTTTAAACTGTTCAGCAGTTAGAGAAGACCATCCTTCCCTGCAGAAACCACTATCATCCTCACATTGTAGAACAGTCCACTGGGCTGAGAAAATGTTGTGTTGTGCTTATAAATGCAAAAAACAAACAAACAAACAAAAACCCAAGGTGGTAGAGGTAGGTGATGATCTGAATAATTCAAGCAAAACAACTTTACATTTTCCTCTCATTACCTGAACGGTAAATTCAAATATGTTGCTCTGTGTGTGAGTGTACATGTGCCATGTGTGCGTGCTCCTGTGTCTTACCTACCTAGTTATTTTCTAGCTCATGTTCCTGTATAATACAATTTTAAAAACTGGCTTAGTTAACTCAAAACATTGAAGACTTGTTAGTAAATGTACTACTTTCTTGGGACTGGTATAAACCGGTCTAAACTTTGGCTTTTCTGTGAGCAGAGTAATGAGATTTAAGATGTTTCATTGACAACATTAAAAACCAAAGCATCATTTAACTAGATGTTTTGAAAAGAAAGTAGGAAACCTTCTCTTTTGATCTAAATAGAACTAGACTAGGTTTATATCCTGGAGTGGCTAAGTTTTAATCAGAAGAAATTGTAAAAGAAGGAGTGGGAACGTCTAATGGCTGCTCTTCAAAGATAACCAGATATTTTATTTTAAAAGCCAAAGTTTTATTTTCCATAGATATGACTGGCTAAGTTGTTTACCTATTATCTCAACTCTTATCTCTGTCTTTTATGGTGTTTTATCCCCATAATGATAGAAATATGTTTTTACAGTAAAAGGTAAGTTAACAAAGAATTTGAGAAGGGGTCATTTAGGCTGAAATTTTATTTTTGGTTCTTTGGATATGATTATACACTGTGGCAGTACTGTTAAGCTGCGTGAATCTGAAGGTTTTCTACAGGCAAATTTGAGGGGGAAAATGTACAGATTACACACTAACTCAGTTTTGGGAAATTGAAGGGGACTTCAACAGAAAATTTTGAGTTTTGTATTACAGTGTGTTTACCATCTGATTCTTTCTTTATTTACAGACATCCTTCTGAATATTTTTAAATGTGATGGTGCTCTGAAGTCTAATAGTAAATATTTCAGTGTGCATTTGCATCAGATTATCCTTATCTCATCTTTCACATTTTGTCTTTTTTACAGAAATTGAGGATGAAATTTCATATATATACATATAAATTTCAGAACACTTCAGACAGTAGCAAGATCATGGGGAGAATTAAAAGTGTTTGTATTTTGAGAGCACTGATTTGGTATAGCCAAGTATAATGGCATGGAGACTAGTTAGAGTCCTTCAGGTCTTCAAAGGAAATCATAGAGAGTTTTCAGTTATTGGCAGCCAAGATAAAAGTGATAAAAATGAGGTTTGTATTTGTTTTGAGTCATAGCCCTTTTAGTAAAGAATGCCCTGTTGTGGCAAGTATCCACCAATGCAAAATAGGGTTATCAATTACCACTCTTGCTTCCAGAGTGTGATATTTTGCAGAGGAACAAAAAAATTTGTCTACACATTTTTACCACAGCAAGCTGTGACCAGGTAAAAAGACTTCGTGTGAAGGTTCTAAGTGAACACTCACATTCTATCACAAGTGCTAATGTCACTGACTTTTAGATTGGCCCTGATTTCTCATATGTGGCCTGAAAATGTTTTGTCATAAAGGAAAGGCATTTCTTCAATTAAAGAGTCCACAAAAATCGAGTTTTTAACTGATTTGATAATACAATTAAGGATAAAACTGCTGGTAACATAAAGAAACCTTGTCTTCACTATTCATAAATAAGTAAAATCTGGCAGGAAATGAAAAATCTAAATGATATATGTAATTTAAGATTCATGTGTTACTTTAAGGCATATGCTGGGTAAATTAGGGACAGTATTGACTGGATCCAGAGTAACTTATAGCTATATTGTCCTTCTTAGTCATGTATATGACAGTCTCTGTTCTGGCCTGTGGTATTCAGACTGCAGAAATGAAACTTTCCAAGATCTGAAGATGCATTTTGCTCTAATTCCATTGGTGTGAAATTTCTTTTTTTCTCTGGCCAGCCTAGATGCAGCTTATTAGAGACAGTCACAGTTGTCAGTACGAGCTATGGTGGTCAGAAATTAGAAATTTTGTCAAAATGTGGAACAGTCATCTCCTTAATTTAGTGTTTCTAAAAGTGAGGAACACAGTAGCACTTTTAGAATGCAGGTCACTCAACTTCCCTACAGCTGCCATCTAGCCACCAAATATCACTCTCCATTCTACATGCAAAGCAATCTGGGTGGAGCTGTAAGAATGTAGTATCTGTAAACAGTCTTGTACAATGCTCACCATACATACACTACTAACCAAGCATACTGGTGAAAGAGAGTCCTTCAGTTAAACAGTGATACCTCCCCCTCACACTATCCCAGTGCCCATCCTCTTCCTTCTTCCATAAAGTAAACTCATACCTACTTAAAAGCATGCCCCTGAGTTCTGCACCTGTGTGAGGTACATGCGAATTTCCCTTATTGCAGACCGGAATGGTTTATCTGGGCAGCTGGGATCAATATGGAGAACTTAAATGGGCAAGCTGCAGAGAAGCAGGCATTGGTGTGTTCTAAGGGAATACTTTCGTTCTTCTTAGTAAGATCCCGTAGTGGATAGATGTGCAGAAATCCAGTTTAGGCTCTGCGATCTGTTACACTCTCTTGAGATGAATGTTCTGTTTCATGGAAAAGGAACCATAAATTAGTGTGTTTAGATCAGCAGAATGACTGATACTGGGAGGGAGAGATTGGTTGGATTCAGAAAACACAGATGATCCTATACTTATAATTTCATGAGTTGCCAATGATGCTCAATTATTGAATGGCCTCGAAACAAGAGGCCTCAGTAAAAAAATTTTAAAGGTAAAGTTGGACTTAATATATGTGATAAAAATGCTTTTAGGCTGTTTTCCTCCCAAGAATTTCTCTGAAAAATTCAGCTCCTTCCAGAACTTTTTTTAAAAAAGAAATAATGATTGAAATTTTCATATTGCTATGAAGTTGAGAATTGTGTTTGAAGAAGAACCTTGGGATTTTCTCCCCTGGGTGTTTAGTTCCTCTGGTGGGATGTGGTCAGGGCACCTCCAGAACCCCTCCCTGTTGTTGAGCGAGTGGGAGGTTGATGCCTGAGAGATAGGATGAGACTGCTAGTAGGCGCAAGTCTCCAATAGCACAGAAATTTCCGTTGAGCTAATAGATTCAACCTGCTTTTCTCACAAATACTTACTGTTTTTGGTGTTTTAAATTGGACTTCCAAAATAAAAACCAATTGGTTTGTGGCCTATGTAGTAAGTATCAAATCAAAAGGCATGGAGGGAGTTGACAGGAAGTAACTCAATGTCTCACATTATATAGACTTTTCCTTGAAAATTGGGTGATAAAGATCAATATATTTGCATTCACTTGATGTTCATAAAAATTGACTCATCTAATTTCAACTCTTCTGGTCTTTTCCACTCCCATGTCTTCTGTGTCTGGTCTGCATTCATTGAATTATATGAAAAAGCACTTTTATATACTTTTCCTGCATAATGTTTTACTTTTTTCCTGAATAATAATAGTATGCACAATACATAATTAAAATAAAATTATATGGTTTCCAATAAAACAAATTCAATTTTCTATGTGATAAAGATGAGAAGCAGAGTTAGTACCAAAATTTTAATAATGGCAAAACATCTGTTAAACTAATGGTAGGACTTTTTTTTCCCCCCTATCTATGGTGGAGAGCTTCTGAAGATTCTTGTGAAGTACATACTAGCATCCAGTTATAACAAAGAACTAACATTAATAAGCAGTTTTGCTTTGTGTTATAAAAATATCAAAAGAGTTATAATTTCAAGGTTTCTTTTCCTTTAGAATCTTGCTACCTACCCTTATTCCAAAATATAAAATAATTTTTTCATCAAAATATATCATTGATGATAGCCATGACCCATTGTTTTGCATCTAAAATTGATTTGATTTGAAAGTTAATATTCACTAAGAAAAATGTGTAAAATTCTATCTATATTTCTTTCACACTCTGGAAAACAATTTCAAAACCAAAGCTTGTGAATGCTATATACCTTTCTTTGCAAGGTAAAGAGAATCATTGAACCTATAATAGAGTATACTCTGGGGTTGCCTCTTGGTCTAGTAAAACACAATTCTTAGGATAAAATGTTGAACTTATGATGTCAGAGATAGTAAACATCTTTGAATTCAGCAACATGAGAATTTTGAAAATCAGACTGTTGCCTCAACTGAAAACTTGTGGATGAAACAGATATAATCTTTCCAAACTTAGGGTGAGGTTATTAGATAAAAGGACACCAACCAGTGAAGGTGGTGGCAGAGAGAGGAAACTGGGTGGTAACTTGCTGCAGTTCACACTTGAACTCAGACTACCAGTGGCTGAGGTCAGCATGAGTGTCTCAATCAGCAGCGACCCTGCACAACTGGGCGCCAGTGCCGCCGAGGGCCCAAGTGAAACTACAGAAAGGGTGGAGTCTGAGAGAGCTTCTCAGATATTTGCTTGTACGTTTCACAGATTTCTTCACAAAAGAAAATTGGGAACTGCTTCCAATATCCAAAACACATTTATAAATATCACCAAGCTACAGATTCAGCAGAGGATTAGCAAGAAGATCACTTTCACACTCAGCTAACGTGTGTGTGCACACGCATGTATCTGTGGGTTAGAAATACGTAATAGAAATATTTGCCACATACTCCTACACTGCTCAAAAGTAATGTATTTCAGATAAACTGAGCAGTGTCTTTCCTTGCTACTCCAGTTAGTCACTACTGGTCTGGGGACGGTGAAAGTTTAGAGAGGAATCTAACGCTCTTCACTTATCACCTGGAAGGAGAGTTAGAGATAGAGGTATCCCACCCAATAAACCAAGTTGAAGAGCAGGAATGATGTAGGGAAAAAGACCCGTGAATATGAGTCCAGTTCCAAGATGTCTATGTGAATATGTCCTTTTCTCCAAGATCCTGATTTGCATTCTTCATAGCAGCAGAAGAAACTCTGACGTCTTTGCCATCCAAACACTCATAGACACAGGTATCTTCTAATTCCTGCCAGTACACGGAATTGTTTAGAGTAACTGTTACAGGTGGTGGTGGCCTCATGTCAAGGAGAGAATAGTTCTGCAGACAACAAGAACAACACAAAAATCATCATGAAATGCATCAAGGACAGCTCGAGATGAATCAAGCAATAAGCATAGATTATGCCTGTCCACAAATAATGGTGACAATGCTATGCCCCGTGCCTGCTCCCCCATCCCTGCTATGGAGAGTTCAATCTTTGCAAATCTAATGGAAAAACAAAAAACTAGAGTTCAGTTTTCCAAACTTGTGTTTCTCAGATTACTGATAAGGGAGATTCAGGATTTTTTCAAATGTGTGCTAGACATTTCAAGTCCCTGTTCTGCCTACTTCTCTGCTGATTCGGAGTATATATGCACACCCATTATATACAATTCTTCAAATGTTAAACAATACTTATCAACTTGTGGAGAAATAAATTTCTTTTCTTTCTAATTAGCAGACAGTAAAAAAGGTATGGTGTGTAGGAACGATAAGAGAGAATCTTCTTGTTACATGTAATTCAGGTTAAAAAAAGAGCTTTCAGTGTGTGGACACCAGACATTGCTTGTCATCTCTTGACAGTCAAAAATTGTATACAATTGGAATGGTTTGTTTTCTACTTCACAAGCTCTCTTCCTGATGTGGAGAAGTCAATATTTGGGCAGATAAGGTGAGAGGACGACTTATAGTCACTCATAAATGAGAGGAATCATTCTTAACCTTGAGTAATGGCTTCAAATAGACTTGTCAATTCTTCAGGCAGTTGAAGAACCCTCCTATACAACTAGAACTGAGTACTAAATTGAAGTTTTTAGAGAGGATCAGTTCAGCTGAGTTCAGTCACTCAATCACTCAGTCACGTCCAACTCTTGCAACCCCATGGACTGCAGCACACCAGGCTTCCTTGTCCATTTAGAGAGGACAAATGTCTAAGTTTGACTGAATAATGTATGAAAACTAAAACCATAGTTGTCTTTCTGTTCTAATTTTATTTATGCCGGAGGAACTGAGGATCTGAGGTGTCAAAGGAAACAGTATGTGTCAGTGGAGGCTGAAATCAAGGGAAGGGGAGGCACACAAGCCCTTTGTGTAATGCTGGAAGAGAGGCCTTTCAGAATTCATCATGAATACTATATATATATATATATA